>BJCM01061637.1:0-25205 GCA_018326385.1 Flaveria bidentis
AAAAACAAATGGCTAATGAGTAATATGAGTACATGTTAGAAAAGCTATGAAACTAGAATAATGATATGTTTTTGTAATAATAAATGATTTTGGATTCAGTAAGCATTTACACTTATGGACTTTCGACCCTATTTCCCTTCCAGCTAACTTTTTTGATTTGACATCTTAGAGATAGACCCATAACCCATATTGACCCATTCATAAGTAAATGGGTTGAAATTACCACCTCTACTTTTGAGTTTTCTACTTTGTCTATGATATATATTGTGCATAGCAATAATCTTGTAATTGGCACTCATGTAATTTTATGCAGAATCTTTCGTGTGGAACTTGTAATGAACTACCAGAAGCTCATCTTCACTATTATGCACATCATGATAAGCAACTAACAATTCAAGTAAAACGTCTTCCTTTAGATAAGCATTTGGCTGGTGAAAATGAAGGAAAGCTTTGGATGTGGAGTTGTTGTGGTCAATGTAAACCATTTAATGGTAGTTTAAAGTCAACCAAAAGAGTATTGGTTTCCATTGCTGCTCGTGGTTTATCCTTTGGGAAATTTCTAGAACTTGGATTCTCCAACCACTCTTCATGGGAAATACCATCTACTTGCGGACATTCCTTTTATAAAGACTACCTCCACTTCTTTGGGTATGCTGATAGCAATATACTAAAAAACTAGCTTGAAAGGAAACATGTCAATTAGTCAAACTGCCTTTAAATGTATACAACTTTTCAAATCAATTTCTTCAAAAAGTTGGATTATTTTTTTAATAAAAAATTATTTGTAGTCACATCTGTACACTAATTATTAATAAAAAATTGAAACAGCTTGGACAGAAAAGGTTTTGGTGCAACCCAACCACAACCTATCCCTGTGGCAGGTTTGCCATGTTTTGTTAAGACGTGTATGTGAAAGATTAATAATTTTCTGAAACTTGCAGGTTGGGTTCCATGGTTGCAATGTTTAGATACTCGACAGTAGCTACTTACTCTGTATCTCTGCCACTTTGGAAGGTGGAGTTTAGCAAATCAAAGGAAGGAGATTATCTTAAAGAAGAAGTTGAGGATGTATGTATATTCTTTAGTATCGTTCCTGCTTTTTGAATTATTATTATATTTGATTATTTTCTTGTTCGTTAAATTAATTTCACCGTTTGGGGTGTTAAGATGTTGCAACAAGGGCATTCGATGTTTACTGAGGTTGAGAACTCTTTGAAGAAGTTGGAGAATGTGTTATCTGGATCAGTGCTGCAGCTTCAAGGATCCTGTAAAAAATTCTCTGACATCAAAGATATGTTAAAACAAGAGCAAGATCAGTTTCAGGTAAGTTATTTTTTCATCACAGAGATACAATAACAATAAAGACACTAATAATAGTAATAAAATAAAAAAATAATGATGATAACAACAACAACGACAACAACAAACACTTTTCATCTCAAACTTGGATTTAAAATGCACGCATTATGCGCCATAATGCGTGATGCGCTGCTGCGAGCGCATCGCAACATCTAATGTGTTGCGTTTCCATGATGAGCCGATGCACCCTTGCTACACCGATGCGCAAGATGCGCCCCTGCTACACCGATGCGCAAGATGCGCCTTGATGCATCCATTATGCACTGCTATGTTTTTTCTTCAATTTTGGACATGAGTTGATACATCATGAGTATGGGTCTAACCTCTTAACATTAAGGTGTTTTGTTTCATATTTATGTTCATGTTATATATTTACATGTGTTTAACTATTGTTTAAATGGTTTGTGCATAGTGAAATATGTTGTTAATAAGTAGATTTTATGTTGAAGTATAATAATACAAAAAATGTTATGTATAATTAAATATTGGTTTTTTTTAATAACTAACGCATTGCATACGTGATGTGTGCGCATCACGCATCGGGATTTGGGACCAAAATGCATTAGAGCGCATCGCGCAATTTAAAACATCTCAAAGATGTTGGAAATTTTTTTTCCACTTATTAGCAACCAAGATTCATATATGTTTTAGTTGCCTTATGCAATTTTTAAAAATATTGAACATTGTTAAAAAGATTACACATGTGGGAACACCTAGTGAAAGTTGAGTGACTTTAGAGGGTCAAAAGCTCTTTGAGCAACTTTAGTGGAACACTTGAGAAAGTTGGTAACTACTGAGTGAGTTTTCCTTGAAAAGAATTATATTTCTTTTTAATGATCAATCTGTTGTTTCTATAGGTTGACATAAAAAACCTCAATACAAATTCTAGTGATGTTTATGGGAATAAATGGTTACAAAAGCCTCTATACTTGAATCACATTAGATGGGAGCTTTTTCTTCATTCATACATATGGGATGAGCGTCTCTATTCAATTGTTTCATCTGATCTTAGTATAATTGGCTCTCAAACCACAAATGAATCTGCGGAAAAACTGTCATCTTTTGAGGAAAAAGATAACATTGACCTTAAAATAGACAATGAAGCAGTTTCTCATGATCTTTCATATCCAAAAATGGATACAACAGAAGAAAGTAATGGCTTACCACGTGAAGTGATCACGACTGAAATAGAAATTGAATCATCAAACGCCATGCCAGAAAATGGTGTCCAAGAAAACGGTGATTTTCCTTTGATCTCAACACGATTAGTAGATCCTAAAGGATGGATGTGGACACCAATTTCACAAATACGAAACATTCATTTTAAGGAGTATCAAAAGGGATACTTGCCAAAACATGAACCCACTAATAGCTATGCATCAGGATCCACCATATACAAAATAATTACTGAGCAGGGTTCAAAGATTCATTTTCCATTAGCTACTAGCAATCATGTGGTATCGGTTTATGAAGACGAGTTATCTAGTATGATTGCATGTGCATTAGCTTATCTAAAAGATGGGAAGACTTCATCAGAAGATATCAACGATGATACAAAATCTCATGAAAATGCACAAAAAATGTCATCTTTAAGTTCTCCAAGTTGGTCTTCTTTCTCCTCCACGGATTCTGATAGTTCTTCACTTGGATCTTCTTCAGAAGAATCACGGTTTTCTAGCTTTGATGGGTTAGAAATTTTGGATTCTGTTGCTAATTCAAGGTATATTCATCCGGTGGTTTTCATGGGAAGACATGATAAGAAAGCTAAATATTCAGTAGCTTGTTTATTTGCTAAAGATTTTTCAGATCTTCGCGGTCAATGTGGTTTAAGTGAATTGGATTATATTTCTTCACTAAGTCGTTGTAAACATTGGGATGCCAAAGGAGGAAAAAGTAAATCTTATTTTGCTAAAACTCTTGATGACCGGTTCATAATAAAGGAAATTAAAAATACCGAGTTTTGTTCATTTCTTGGATTTGCTTCGGAATATTTTGGGTATATGACCCAGTGCTATAAACAAGGAAATCAAACATGCCTTGCCAAAATTCTTGGGATTTATCAGGTTTGTCTTTTTTCAATATTGTTTTGCCCTTTCATTATTAATTAGAGGTGGCAATTCTGTTATGAATGGGCCGACACAATAATTTTAGTGGGTCAACTGGTAAGTTTCTAAAAAAGTTGCTTACAAGAAACAAGTCAAATCGGTTGAACAAGGCAAATAAGGAGTACATAAACCATTTAAATCGTGTTAATAGATTATTATTGAAATAATATAATTTATGTAATCATATAGAACACTCAATTTCTTAAGAATGTTTTGGGTCAACCCACCCATTTCAATCTGTACCAAAAGTTACTTCCAATTTTTCATATCGTCTATTTTTATTTAGTATGATTTTTCTCATCAATATTTATGTTTGTAGGTAAAGAAGATAAAGAGTGGGGTAAAACACGATCTAATGGTTATGGAGAACATTACTTATTGCAGAAAAATTAAAAGACAATATGATCTGAAAGGAGCTCTGTATTCTCGTTTTAATGCTGCTGTTGATGGAGGAGATGTTCTTTTGGACCAAAATTTTGTAAACGACATGAATGTTTCTCCTTTATATGTTAAGACAAAAGCAAAGAGGAATTTGCAACGGGCTGTATGGAATGATACTGCATTCCTCTATGTGAGTATTCCTTCCCCTTTTTTCACTATACTGTAAATCTATTTGTCCAAGAAATGTATTAGCTTTTATAAATAACTAGTGTGGCAAATATGATTTCAAAAGTTATATTAGTTTGGTGATAAGCTAATTTAAAAAAAAAAGATTTGGGAGGGTTTTTGCATTAGAAATACATTTTGAGAAATTTTGACTCGTTCCTTTTTTATTAAATTTATTTGCTTTTACCCGTTGGAGAGAAAAGATAACCTGAACTAACTCATTCATAAGTAAATCGGTGGGATATGTAGGTATGGCTTCTTTTAATTATCATATTAGTATGAAACAAAAATCAAAATACGTGTTGTAACATGTGGTACTTGTATTCTCTTGTTTAGAAGTCATAAATATTAGCATTATTGACTTGACATTTTGTATAAGGCAATTATTTTGCTATTTGTGAATTTTTTGAAGCACACTTATATAAAAATAAATTAGAGGAAGTGAGGAACCTTGCAGGTCCATCTTCAATTTGTTTGTACGATTACATGGAAAAATAGGCGAATTTAACATGAAACTCTGAAGCAAAAAAGTGAATATTTCAATTTTCATGGATGAAGAATCAAATAAGAGAGGACCACATATATACCTGAATATATAATCGAACTGTCAACATTATGTTCATATGGCGTGGCAATTTCAGCCCATTTACCAACAAAGGGATTGATTTGGGGTGGGTTTGATTTCAAACGGGTTGAAATATAGTAAATTAGCTAAAAGGAGAACTTGCCAGTCATCAGACTCAGGAGTTCATTTTTAATTCATACAACCACTTAAATAGTTTCATTTAGATATATGGATTTAATTGTAGTTGTAGGGTTTTGATTAATGCAACAGTTAGTTATTAAATAAAAACTGAATAAGTTTATTTTCTCTCGTTTCAACTTGAACCTGTTTTGACCTGTTATGATTTGCTTATATCATTTTACACACTTCGATTTTATGGATTTGGAGGACTTAATTTTGTATTTTTTTTTTGTAATTATCAGTCAATCAATGTGATGGATTATTCATTGTTGGTTGGAGTGGACGTGGAAAAAAAGGAGCTCGTATGTGGCATAATCGATTATGTGAGACAGTATACTTGGGATAAACAACTGGAAAACTGGGTCAAGTCCTTTGTTGTTCCTAAAAACCAGTTGCCAACCATAATCTCACCCAAAGAGTACAAAAAAAGATTCAGGAAATTCATCGACACCCACTTGTTTGCTGTTCCAGATGATTGGTGCTCTCAACGATCATCCAACCGTTGCAGCCTTTGTGGTGTTACTCCACATTTAAAGTCTCAAGAGCATGAGGAAATGTCTTAAATATTTATAGAATTTTGGATTCATATATATAATATATATACACAGGATCAATGCATGACATCCGCCTCCCCCCATGTATTATGCACTTTTTAGCAATTTTTTGGGGATATATAGTTCTAAACTGGTAGGCATACAAATGATGCATATATTGTACAAAGTTAATGTTGAGAGTTGTGTTTTTGTTTGCAATGAATGATACAAAGTTGTGGTAACTGACATTAAATCTTATCTTCACTTCTCTGGGAAGTTTCAGTTTCTTCAACTTGTTTCTTGTCCATTACAGACAAGTTGAGGTTAGCACGAGAACATCATATGACTCGAGTGTGGCCTGACTACTTCAGGTTAACTCAAGCGTGCTTTGTGGGGCTTCATGATATGGTCTTTAAAACATGAGGTGGGGTCAGAAATCATTCACAATCGAGAATCCAACCCCCCTCTCTCCTTATCCCTTCTTTCGGTTTCTTACACATCTTCATACTTGAATGAAGAATAATAGCTGTGTATTTCAACAAGTGACAACAATTGATAGGGATAGCAGGAAGGAATGAACTTGTTTAAGTATAGTTCATGCCTTCATGGCGTATTCTCTCTCCGTTGTTTTTGCCATGCATTCCATACATTGGCTGCTAAATAATATTTAGCAGAAATTTCGTTTATCTTCATTAGAGTGAGCATGAAAAAGATTTTTTTATTGAAAGACTAACACATCACTCCATTATTTGTGTACGTTATGTGTTCGTCTATGTCCCATTTAGTGCATTAGCAATTAGACCAATACTCGAGTCTAATGCAACCCATTGATATTGAGACTCGCATAGTTGAAATTTAAACTTACATGCTCCGATATATGTTTATAGAAGATAATAATGGCATGTGAAAGAATGAAAAAGGAATATGATTTTAACAAATGTGTTTTGACGAACACAAAATTATTCTCATGAAAAGTTAAACTTGAAAATCACTAACATATATGTTGTCACTTGTAGCAAGGGGACTCTTTTAGCTTGCACTTTAGGAATATATGTTGTCACTTGTAGCAAGGGGAAAAAGTTGATTAGATGACATTAGTAATGATATTTAACAGAGATGAAGACTGATATAATTAAAACCCTAATATAAGTACAATAAACATACAAATATACTACTATTGTTTGGTATAAATACTTCCATTGTGCTTTTCATTCAAGTATGTTTTAACTAAGTTGTGTAAATCTAATTCTCTTCACCAAACCACGATATAGCATAGAGGTGAGACAACAAACGATTAACCTAACCGAACCCACCCGACAACCAAACCAACTAACCTATCCGGCTCAAAAACCCACCCAACGACTCATACCTGTAACTAGATAGGCTTCTATAGCCTTTTAAACCCGTTAATAACCGAATTATTTTTTTTCCTTTTTTTAATAAGCTATTTGCAGTATATGATATTAGGTTAGAACCCATTATTACATGAGTAAAATAAATAAAACATATTAAAATAATTAGTTTTATGAATATTTAATTTTCTAGATTTATTATCTATTGATGAAATACAAATATAATGGATATTTAAAAGTTATAACACATAATGAATTATAAATTATTACTTTATATTTAAATGTTTAATAGTTTAGTAGTTTAGTTTAAAATATAATGGATATTTAAAAGTTATTACTTTATAACACATAAATACATTTATATTTAAATGTTTAATAGTTTAGTTTACTTATTTATATTAATTATCATTTGATAGACAAGAAATACAAATATAAATATATTTGTTTTAACATATTTTAGTTAAAAAAGAAAGTTAAATTAATTGTTTTTATAATTTTCATATTTATTTATTATGAGAGAAAGACGTAAAAATAATTTTTTTATATGCTAGAATGATGACACGTGTGTTAAGAAAATTTTATTTTATTTTATGTTATAGATTATAAAATTAAAGATTAGTGTATTTAATTTATAGGTTTAAATCCTAATTATAAAATGCATGTCTATCAAATCATCAATCAAACAGCCAAAAACCACCTTATTCGTTTTCAAAGGCAACATATTTACCAGCAAAAAACAGGATGAGAGGTGGAGGTTTAGGGGGACCTCTCCTTTGCATCGGTGATCTGCTCAATGACGTCGGAGAAGATGACACCACCACCACTGCCGCCACCGCCACCGCCACCGAGTCTATCACTGACAGCCGCCGTTCTAGTCCCACACCCGTCGGAGCTGCTGATCTAACGAATCATCAAATTCATCCTTCTGATCTCACTAAATTATACCAGGTTTCTACACCGATCTTTGTTATCTTGGATATCTTGTTATCTTTCTATTGAACTTGTACATGGTAACTGAAATTGAAACAAAAAAGAAATGCTAATTAGGGTTTCCGATCTCGGCCTAATGTTCCTAATGCATTTTGGGGTTAATTTGAAATTCGGTTTGTGAGGTAGAATGTTCTTGAAAAGAATGTGAAATTCATTCAAACTTAATGATAAAGCTCTAGTTAGATATAATGGAAATACATAAGTACATTTGATTAATTATATCACACGCTTGAAAGTCTCTAGACTTCTTGGTGGTCTTGTTTTTGATTTTTTTTGTCAAGATCGAATCTTTGTGATCCCCCATAAGAGAAGAGTAGACATTTCTTGCTTCTGATAGACAGTCTGGTGCTATGCCCTCAAAAGAGATAAAAAAGCAGCATAAAGAATGCGATAGTTATCAATTGCTATATCAAAAGTACATGAATCACTAGATAGAACAATCAACCCTGAATATGTGATTGAACCCTCCACTTGTGCTTACCTATCTGATATGCACAAAAATCATGTTGGAGTAGACACATTTAATTCAGGTTGAAGTATGTTTTTAGACGGTCCGATAACAGATTACCCTGAACCTTGAGTTCCTTAAAACCTTACATAGAACTCTATCTCTATTTTTTTATCGTAAAAGTTAGGAACTTTTGAATCTTTATGGAAAGTTATTTAAATTAATTCAACTTGTGTGGCTTATGTGGTTAATAGCTCTTAACTTGTGTACTCTAGCATCATGCATCCATCAAGTTCCTTTATGTGTACTCTAGCATCCTGCATCCATCCAGTTCCTTTATGGGTACCATGGTTACCTATTTGTATAGGCGGGCAGGTTACAAAATGCTGGTTGAATAACGAATCAGAACGAGACAAGCTTGTTTGGGCCAACCTGCAAACATTTTTTTATTATGCTATTTGTGTAATGAATGTGCTAAATACATTTGCAAAAACTATGTTACAACATTAGTCATCTATTTTCTTTAGTAAGTCAGTTGTTTTTTATGGATTTGAATACTTTTATAAAGACCTTCACCCTGCTTGACCTTTTACTTTGAGCTAAATCCTTTTAGCTTAATGCATTTGACCCATATGGGAGAAAAAGAATCTAAATCAATGCATACAGATATAGTATGTAAATGGGTATAAATTCCATCCCTACCTATCTATTTAATCTTTTTGAGAAGTAGAAGATCTGTTATACCATAGCAGTATGCACTAGCTTAATTCAGCTGTTATTTATTTCTTTTACCATTTACTTACATGTTTACTTATTATGAAATAATTTTTAGGAAAGTTACAAACGCTTGAATGATGCACTTGATGGTACATCTCATTCATGGACAGCTCATACACTTGAGGCAAGTGAATATATTCTAATTTTACCAATTCACTAACGTTTTCCTTCAACATAATGTTGAATACGTATTAATTTAACACTGTATCCTTAATAGGATTAATTTATCTATCTTGCTGATGATGTTCTTGGATCATAGTCTAGAAGTCAAGAGTTACCCTTTTTTCACAACTTTATCTTTATCGTCATAAGCAATTATGATTGTTTTATCCATCTTCTTTATCTCGCATGCTATAATTGAGAGATGGATATTCCGTCGCATTTGTTAATAGGTAAAGCAAAAGCAATTTTGAAAAAAATGAAGTGTGTCAAGTAGATTTAAAGTTGCCCAAAATGTATTGTCAATACATGAAACCTTAAATTCTTTTACAAAATGTTACTGTAATAATATAGTCATTTTAAACAATTATCACATTAGACTGTGGCCAGAAATAGTGTCAATTGTTAACGTGCTTTTTTAATATCTTCTTGCTCAAATAATTTGTTTGAGTGTAAAAAAGACAATCAGGTTCTTAAAAATAGTTTAAAATAACATTTCAAGAAAGCTAACCTAAATTCAACTTTTAATACACATTAAAGATGTGCTATGGATGTTTCAGGTAGAGATAATAGTTTTGACCCGTCTTACTGGAAAATGAGTTCATTAAACGTTTTAACTTTCACCGGTCACATGGGTAAATTTTTTTTAATTAACAAAAAACTAGTCAAGGGTTGGCCAAATGTAATTTTTTGAAATAATACAAAACATGTAATCATATATCTTTTTATATAGTCTTGTTGTGTTGACAGCTATGTTCAGCCCTAGAAACGGCTAACAAATTGATTCAGTCGAGCCGCTCTCATGTTATTGAGGTGTCTAAGAAGATTAGGGAGCTCGAGACAGTTACCAAAAAGGGCAATTTGGTTATTAAACAAGCTGAATTTCTTCATTCTTCCACAAATCATGATTGAAATGTATTCCTCTTGTCAGTCTATGGATTTTTACTTGAGAAGAAAATTTGTAAATTCTGAAACAGAGGTTGCAAATTAAATGTTTTACAGAGGAACAAAAAACCATGGGCTCATAAGGAAAATGGTTTTAAATAAGTTTAATAGAGATTGATCTATGATTGGACACGGGCCTTGTATGTGCTTTCTTTACGATTACTTTTCGTCCGATTCCTCTCGTATGACCAAGACTTTGTCCTAAGGTGAGCTTCTAAACATTCTGTCTTATTTACTGGTGACTCACTCGCTTCCAATTCCATTTGGGCGTAATGATATTAAATTTTTTTGTTTGCGCTTTAAAGAACAAAATAAAAAAAATTATTAATATTTTGATGAAAATTCGTCACCATAACTGATGTAAAATGAAAGAAAAAACATTTAATCATAAGCAAATCCTAAATTTCAATACATAAACCAACCATGCAACTAATAATATTCAATCTTTAATCTATCTTTAATCTAGTGTGTTCAAGTGATTTTAACCCATTTAGACTTAGAACACAAACCTTTTAACTTGATTGAAGCGTGTTCGAATGTTGTTCACATTAAATCTATTAAATCTATAATAATGTGTTCTAGTAATTTTATCCCATTTAAATAAACTTAATGGAGACGACAATTACTTAAATGAGCTAAAATAATCCAAGCACAACATTCTATAAGTACAAACCTATAGCAACAAAACCGTGTCAACACCATAGGTAAATGTGTGGTGTTAATAATATTTACCGCGAAGATTTTAATGTGGTGCAAAGTGTTAAAATCTCTATAATATCTCGTTTTTCAATTTGAATATTTTCGAATAATCGATACATGGGATAGATGAATGTTGTATGAGAGTTGACTTCAGAAGGGACTACAAACTGAACCATATTTTTATGTGGAGAGTGTTGTGAAACTTGATGATTTTATGCCTTGAATTTTATGATATAAGAGCAAAAGTACCGATAAAGTATTAGGATATCAGAGAGTAAAACGTTATGTATCGGTTTGATTGTAATCTTGGTATGCTGTATAAAGGGGAGAAAAAGTATAATATAAGAGATGAATCAGATGAATAATCTTTGGTATGTTGAATAAAAACATAGAAATAAAGATTATTATTCGCACAATGTTTAAATTATTATATATGATTTAAAAAGAAATGGAAACTCAAATTCCTGTAAATAACTACACAAAATATCATAAAATGTGAACAAGATTTAGAATACAAATAGAGAAAATCATTTATTTAATATGTAGACGGTTAAGAAGTCGTTGGTTTAAGGCTTTAAGGGTGACATGGTGCAAATCAATTAAACCATAAAAATTTGTTGACTTGCTAATTATAATAACTAATTTGACAAATACAACATTAATTTATGACATCATTACCTTTCTATTGACGTGTTATAATTTTATACTAGCAAAAAACCTATGTCATGAACCTGGTAAAACTTACGAGGGTAGACATACTTAATTTTGAATAAATTCATAGTGCAAACTTTGGAAAAAAAAATTAAGAAAGTAAAATGGTATATTCAGTATTTTATAAAATATTATATATCTAATGTTATAAAAGAAAACCCATAATAACCCGAGTTGGTTTTGAATAAAAACTTTCATCGAAACATAGGGAATAAAGATATCGTAATGTTATATTTTAAATTTTATAAAACATTATATACCCAATGTTATAGAACAAAACTAAATTTTAACCTAACTAGGTTCGAAATAAAATTTATCGGAAAGTTGATGAAATTAAGATGTCACAACCATATATTCAAATTTATAAAATCATGATATTTTAAAAATAATTAGAGAAATACAAAATAACTTAAAAGTAATTATAATTTTGAAACATTAAAAGGTAAAATTATAATATTAGTAAATTAATACATTAAACATGATTTAGAGTACTTGTTCCGATGAGTACATTTTGTTTATAATTTATTGATTAAGTAGTTTAGAAATTCATGTATTTTACGATTTGAATGAAAATATTAAACTAACAGTTACCAATTAATGTTTGGTTATAAAATGATGTTTTGAGATAAAACTAGATTTAAATTACGCATAATAAACTACCTAAGTGAAAACAATAACAATAACTTTTTTGAACTTTCGTATTTAAAAAAATTGTTTCTTAAACATACTATTTTTTAAAGAACTCTATTTTTAATCAAAATCATTTTTATTACAATGTTTGCTGTATTAAAAAACTTCATATTTCATAAAAATTTATTTTTAAAAATATTTAATAAAAGAAAACATGTTTTTAATTATAAAAAAAAATCAGTTTAAATTAAGAAAACATAAATATTATGAATAATATTTAATATTATCATTAAATTGTTAAATTGATGTACCAGTGAGATGTGACAAAATAAGTGACAAAATAAGTGTAAGATAATGAGACGTGTTATAAGATATAGAAGATAAGTATGCGAACATCGCTACCGTGATACATACCATCGTTAAAATATATACTCCTTGTCATTGAAACAATTTTCAGTTTATCATAAAAGATAACGTTGTTAAAGTTATTATAAATAATACTTTTTACTGATATATATGAGTGAATTATTAATTATAATAAAAAAATGTTTATTTTTGAGGAGAAGGTTAAATATTGATGATGGTAAAGACGTTTTGCGCCGGTTAAAGCCGGCTAAAAACTGATTTCTTTGTTCCCGAATAAACCAACTACCAGTCAAAACCAGTTATTTTCTCTACAATCACTTTCTACAAAACCCTACTTATTTGTCACGTTTCCTACATATAAAACCACCTTTTCACTTTGATAATTTCAATGCTGAAAGAATCAAATCTCTCTGTTCCATTTTGTCCATATATTTTTATATTTATAGAGTATTCAATCAGAAATTACAAATATACTAAAAACGGAAAGAACAGTGTAGGATCTATGAGTTTTTTATTAAGTATAATTAACTTGATTTAAATTAAAAGGTTGAATTATAGAAGTTTATATTTTCTCTCATCTCACCCTGTTCAATTCTCTCATTTGATTTACGTGTAACGTTGTAAACGAAACACACGTTCCATAAACCGTTCAAGAAATGTTGGTGCTAAATTTGTTTTTATTTTCATTCATTCAGGTAAAGAAACAAACGTTAACAATATATTTCGTTCGATTAATTTAATAAATAACCAAAACAAAGGTCGCATTCGTTTAGTTACATATGTGAATGTTCGGCAATATGTTTGTTTATGTTCATTTTCGTTTAACCTCGTTCATGTTCACTTAATTATGTTTGTTCATTAAAGATTTTTAAAATTTTAGTGTTTACTTTATTGTTCTCACATTTGGTTAGAAACTCGAAGGCTTCTTTCCAGGGAGAATTAAGAGTTGGTTTCATATATTATAATTATAATTCTTAAACTAATTAAGAGTTTCAGCAGAAACCATTTTTAACATTCAATGGTGAATATAAATGCAAACATTTGTTTATGACATAAGAGTAATTATTGCCTTAAAAACATTACACAAATAATTTGAAACGAGAAGCTAGTTTTATTTATCGGGTAGACTCATCTTGTCGTTTAGAACTCTAGCTTAGCCAACCTTTGACTTATCTAACATTCATACTAAAAAATCAGCGTTGCTGATTGAGCTCTAGTTTTTTTGATAACATAAATTTACATACTTAGAAAACTTTGAAAATTAAAACATTCCATGAATAATGATAACAATAATACTACAATCATCAGTGACAATGATACAGTGACAATGATACAGTGACATTTAGTTACATACAATAATCATACCTGATAGATGAATTAACATCTAGATTACATGCTTGTACTAAAAAAGAATCTAGTGTGAATTAACATCTAGATTACATGCTTGTACTAAAAAAGAATCTAGTGACATGTTTTGTTAGAAACCTAGAAAGATTAGCATTTTAGTCTTTAGATAGTTTTGTCATAGTTTAGTGACTTATTATTTGATTATTAGTATAAATAGGATTGCTTATCTATGTGCAGGTTAAGACTTTAGATATTTTTCTCTCAATTTGCACTTTGTAATCCATCTAATATCAATGAAAACTCTATGAATTTTTATGATATTTGTTTGTTTTGATTACATTGTTCATATTATTGACAATTGCTTGATATCAATTACAGATCGATCCATTTGAACCTATCAAATGGTATCAGAGCTTTTGGTTAAGTGATTGAAGTTCAAAAATGACTTTTTGAGCATTTTTGATCACTTGAATCAGTGATTTGATCGCAATTGTGCAATTAATTGATGATTTAGTTATGTTTCATCACTAGAAACATGATTTGAATCTCAATTGAGTGAATTTACATCATCAATTCTGAGATTTTGTCAAATTTGTGTTCGAACATGTTCTTCAAACTCGAATAATGATTTTGCAAAATTAAGTCTTAAATTGTTGTTAATTGAAAGATATGAAATTAAAGGATTGATTATTGGTGTAATTGTGACTTGATTGAAGAATTTCAAATCATTTTATCAAGTTCTGGAAAAATTGTTAAGATCAGGTGGTTACGAAGAACATGAATTAGGCGTTTGAGGTGTTGAAATCATCTGAAAATCACCTAAGTGTTTAGGCGCATGAACACTGTTCAGACACTTTAACACCGTTTAGGCATTTCAAAAGTGGTAGTTTTGACACTGTGTGGGCGTTTCAACACTGTGCAGACGTTTTTCAGAAGTCAAGTCCCAGGCGCTTTTGACTGTTTATGAGCTTTGCGACTGTTTTCAGGCGCATCAACACTGTTTGGGCGTTTAGGAACTGTTTGGGCGTTTTGACACTGTTGGCGTTTCTACACTTGGAAACTTCAAAAGTATTCTAAAGTAATCTCTTAGGCGTTTCTAAGACAAGTTGGGGAGTTTCTCTACTGTTTAGGCGTTTTACCACTGTTTAGGCGCTTCTAATTTAGACTTATCACTTAACACTTAGAAAATTTTCAAAAATCCAAAAATATTTTCATTTCTTTATTTTATTTCAAAACTAAAAACATCAAAAATAATATAAGTTCTTGAATTAAAAACTTAATCATGGCTAAGTCTGAAGATTTAGAGAACAAATACCAAAGCTAAAGAATCGAGCCAACTTTAAAAACTGGTCACTCAGATTAAAGCATCATTTGAACTCAATTGATATTGATATATGGAAGTCAATTGAAAAAGGAACTCACATTCCAATCAATTCAGATGGTCAAGATGGCTTACATGGTGATGACTTAAAGAAGGTGAAGAATGATGTTAAAGCTTACTCTCTCATGTGTAATGGGTTACTCCTGGAGGTACTTTCAAGATTGGAGAATTATCAAACTGGTTATACAATGTATAAAGCTTTAAAAGTTATATGTGAAGGAGGTAAAGAAATCCAAGATCTCAAAAGACAAAAGTTAAAGAGACAACTTGAACTTTTTGAGCACATATCAGGAGAAACTATAAATCAGATGATGAATAGATATGTTCAACTCACATCTGAAATATCAACTTTAGGAATAAAAAATGATTTTAAAGATCTAAATGACAGACTCTTGAATGCACTTCCATCTTCATAGAAACAAATTGTAACCCTGCTAAAGCACACTGAAAAGTTTCCTATGGATCTTGATCTTCTTATTGCAAAGATTGAATCTGTAGAAATTTATGAGAGTTCAAGAAATAATGACAGATCTGCTTCAACATCACAATATAAGTATGTTGCTTCTCCAGCAAATACTGTTGAAAATGTCTTTCTTGCCAAGAATGATGCTACTCCTGAAGATGAGGGTGATCTGTTCGTGGGAGCTGGATTTTTCACAAGTACCCCAGTCTATTCAACTCAGCCACAACAACAACAGTCTCCTCGAAAATCTACTGTGCCTAAAACTCACAATGAGACTCCATCTTCTAACTCTGCTAATCCTAGCAAAGTTAAAGATGTTATAAATATCCTATTGCAGGATAAAGAGTCCAAAACTGCTTTTACAACTTTTATGGCAAGCTTTCAAGCCTATCAGGGTAGTCATCTAACTCAACTTGATTTGGTTTTGCAGAATTTATTCGAGATGGATCCTGATGACATAGAAGAAATGGACTTGAATTGGCAAATGGTGATGATTGCTTACAGAACAAAAAAGCACTCATATGTCAACAGGAACTACAAGCCCGTTGCCAACAAAACAATTGGTTTTGACAAGTCAAAATCAAGATGTTTCAACTACAATAGTTATGGCTATTTTCCAAAAAATGTAAAGCTCCAAGAACTCAAAGTGGAAATGGTCAAAACAATTCAAATAATCAGAGACATCAACATCAGACTCAAAAGACATTCCAGAAACCATATTAGAGTCTGCTTATGCAAGAACTAAAAGATGAACAAAAGTCATTCGAAGAACCAAAGAAAGCACTAGTTGTAAGCATAAAAGATGGTTATGACTGGAGTGCATATGCTGAATAATTTACTTCTGATCTTACTTCAGGTCTAGCATTGATCTCAGAAATAAATGAAGACTGGTCTGAAGACAAGGATCTAAAAATAGATGAATCAGAAAATGAGACAAACTATGACTGGAGTGACAAGTTAGATCCAAAGGAGGAAGAAGTTGCTCTCATGGCAAAGTCTGAACAACCAAAGGTTGTAAAATCTGCTTCTGACACTGAGTCTTCAAATCCATATCCTGAAATTCCAACTAAAGTAAGAGAAAAACTGTGCACAAAAGCATATTTTGAACAGGTTAAACATTATAGAAATTACTCATTCAAAATATGTAACAAATTAAAGCAAGAAGAATCAATGCATAGAACAAAATATGTAACAAATTAAAGGAAGAAGAATCAATGCATAGAAAACTAAAAGATGATCATAAAGTTGTTGATGAAAAAATAATGTCACTTCAAGCAAGTTGGAATAAAACACTAAAAGAACTTGAAATAGTTAAGAAAATACTTGAAGAAATGACAAAGACACTTGAACAAGAAAAAGTGGCACATGTTGCAACTCAAGTTGATTTGGCAAAAGTAAAAAGCTCAAAGACTATAGTTGAGCAACTGGTAAATGGAAGGAAGGATAAAGATAAATCAGGATTAGGTTTTACACATGAGCTTATACCTGAGTCAATCTCTAAAACTTTACCAGAAAATTTCAACACTCATGATCATTCACCAGAAAACAAGGCTAAACTAAAAGAATTTCAAGAGAAAAAGAAGATTGATCAAGAAAATGCTGAAAGTGAAATTGAAAAAGTAAACATTCAAATATTCGAGGAGAATGGCACATAAAAGATTAAAAATGGTCATCCAATTAAAGTAAAATCTTATGAACCTCGACTGAAGAATAAAAGTTATTTGTTCCAAAAGGTGAATGTGTCATAGAGAAGTGCCAAATTGATCAAGATATTGAAAAAGCAAATGAGATCAATCTTAAAATGAAAGGAAAATGTCAAGAAGAGAAATCAAACATTCTATCTTCTAATGATTCAAGTTCAATCTAAATCAAAACAAAGAATGTGATAAAGAATCTTCTTAAGATTTAATTAAGCCACAAAATACTAAGAAGTCATCAAAAAATCAAAGAAGAAGAAAACCAACTTCGAAAGCTAAACAGTCTGAACAAAACAACAACTCAAGTAAAATGAAACCTATGAAGTTTGTGTCAGCATGAATTTTTGACATGAACACAATATCAGAAATATTATCAAAATCAAAGAACAAATCCAACTCTGATCTGAAAACAGGTTCAAGTCTTAAGTCTTCCGCTATGCAACATATATTTGTATCTAAGGAGATAAAGAATTATGAGATTGTTTGAATGCAAAATCCAAAAATTCAAAAGACCAAACTTACACAACAAAAACAAAAACTTAACCAGACTACTCCTAAATCTAAACAAGGATCTAATGTTGCATCTACATCTATGGTTAAGAAAATTTTGTTTCAAAAGACACAAAAATACTGTGATATATGTGACATGTATAATCATAACACTTCTAAGTGTTATTTCAACAAATACTGTCACATATGTGATATGACGAATCACAACACAGTTGATTGTTATTTTAACAAATACTGTGCATTATGTGATGACAGGAATCATAATACAGAGGATTTTTTCTTTAGAAAGAACTCACCTAGAAAGAATTTTGACAACCAAGGATATGCTAATCCAAAGTTTCAAAGAAATCACTATTATGGATTTTAAAATCCAACAAAAACACCTTCTCTAGGTTTGAGATCATTTAGAAGAATCAATTCAGATTATGATAATCAATATAATGTCAAATCACAATAGTATAATCAAGGACAATTTGTTCCTCGTTCAGTGAAAATGAACAATGAAACATACAACAAGAAAAACTTTTATAATATTTCAAACAATGGTTCAAATTTTCTTGATGATGATCTTGAAAACAAATTTAATGTTTTAAAAACAAAACAAAGAAAAGATAATCAAACTATTTTCAAAAAAGGATTTGAAAATCACAAATTTTAAAATAAACCTGACATAAACAAACTCCATTTCAAACAGTTTACCATAGTTGATAAATTTGGAAAGCCTAGACTATTTTAGCTTGGGTTACTAATTCATCTTAAATATTCTTGCATGCAGGTACGCCCATGGAGACCAGTAAACACATGGTATGTTGACAGTGGGTGTAGCCGACACATGACAAGCAATCAAGCCTTGCTTCAATATTTTAAGCAAAAAGATGGTACTCATGTGGCGTTTGGTGGAGATTCAGGAGGAAAGATAACTGGTGAAGGAATGATATCTAACGGAATAATAAGTTTTGACAAAGTCAACTTCTGTGAACAATTGAATTTCAATCTTCTGAGTGTTTCACAAATATGCGATAAATCTTACTCTACCTTATTTGATGATTCTTTTTGTTATATTTTAAAGCCAGGGTTTCAGATAAGCAAAGAGTGGGTTGTTGTCAAAGTTGTTCGTGACAGAGATGTTTACAAACTAGACATGTCACAAGTTGATCTGTCTAAAGAAACAACCTGTTTCATTGCTCGAGCATCAATTGATGGAAATCAGCTTTGGCATAGACGTCTCTGTCACTCAAACTTTAAGAACATGAACAAGCTTGCAGCAGTAAATCATGTTATTGGAATTCCTTCAAAGAAGTTTTCAACATCTGACCTCTAAAAGCATGTTTGAAAGGAAAACAACATAGAGCATCTTATAAGACCAAACAAATAAACTCAAATTTAAAACCATTACAAATGTTACACATGGATCTATTTGGTCCTGTAAACATACAGAGTATCGGGAATAAATCGTACTGCTTAGTCATCATTGATGATTATACACGATTTTCTTGGGTTTTCTTTCTTCATTCAAAATCTAAAACAATTGATTTGTTAAAAGCGTTTATCATTAAAGTGGAAAATCAATTAGATCAAAAAGTTAAAATAATCAAAAGTGATAATGGAACTGAATTTAAAAATGCTAATATTGATAGTTTTTGTGCAGCCAAAGAATAGCTCATCAGTTTAGTGCTCCTCGAACTCCACAACAAAATGGAGTTGCAGAAAGGAAGAACAAAACTTTGATTGAAGCTGCTTGAGCAATGTTAGCTGATGCAATGATTCCTATCACATTCTTGGATGAAACAATATCAACAACCTGTTTTATTCAAAATCATACTATGTTTGTTAGTGACAAACAAAAAAACTCCTTATGAGTTAATGTTTGGCAGAAAACCCAATATTGATTTTCTTAAATCTTTTAGATGTCCTGTATTGATTTTAAATTCAAATGACCATCTTGGCAAATTTGATTTAAAGTCTAATAATGGATTCTTTCTTGTATAGTCATCCGCTTCAAAAGCGTATAGAGTTTATAACTCTAAGACAAATGTTATCATTGGAACGTTAAATGTTAAATTCCTTGAAAAATCTTTTCTATCATTTGCAAATGGTCCAAAGTGGTTATTTGATTTAGATTCATTTACAAACTCATTTAATTCTAATCTGTTTGAATCTTCATATGCCAATAGGAAACAAGCAAGAGATCTCAAAACCTTTAGTGAAGATTCTGATTCAGATGATATGGATGATTCAAGCCTCGATTATCTATTTTTCTCTTTTACAAGAGACCCTCTATTCTTTACAGAGAATCTTGAGCAACAAAATCTTGAGCATCAACAAGTTCCTGAAGATTCTGATAATTCTCAACCTATTCCTAGTGATGGTCTAGAAATTCACCATCCTGAGTTTGGAACTTCATCTGTATCCGGAGATATAGATATGAATTACAAGTTTGATTACTTTGTCAATTCTCCAACTCAAGTTCTAAATTATATTCCATATTCCTCATCTGTATTGCATCAGCTCTCCGACCTAAATCAATCTAATCTGGATGTGAATGTGAAACAAGGAAAGATTCCAACTACTCACATTCACAAGAGACATCCTATATCTCAGATTATTGGTCCTTTAAATAAACAAACAACACGACGTCACTCTAAAGGAGCAAATGTTTGCTTGTACTCATGTTTTCTTTCTCAAATGGTCCCTAAAAACATTACAGAGGCTTTGAAGGACAACAGTTGGATTAAAGCAATACAAGAGGAATTATTACAATTCAAAAAACAAGAAGTATGGAATCTAGTGGATTTACCTAAAGGAGAGAATGCCATTGGCACAAAATGGTTATTCAGAAACAAATCAGATGACAGAGGAATAATCATTCGAAACAAAGATTGATTAGTAGCTCAAGGATACACTCAGGAAGAAGGAATAGATTAGGACGAAGTGTTTGCTCCCATTGCAAGACTAGAAGCAATTCGAGTCTTCCTAGCATTTGCTTCTTATATGAAATTCAAAGTGTATCAAATGGATGTTAAGGGTGCATTTTTGTACGGACCAATCACCGATGATGTGTATGTTAAGCAACCTCAAGGTTTTGAAGATGCTGAATTTCCTTATCGTGTGTACAAGCTTAACAAAACTCTATATGGTCTACATCAAGCCCCAAGAATCTGGTATGAATCATTGTCCCAATACTTGCTCCAACATGGATATACACGAGGGAAGATTGATCCTACTTTATTCATCAAGAAGGATGCATCTGATCTTCTTTGTGTACAAGTGTATGTGGATGATATCATCTTTGGATCAACCAGTCAGAAACTCTATTCAAAATTTGAAGAAATCATGAAATCTCGTTTCCAGATGAGTTCTATGGGAGAAATTAATTTCTTTCTTGGATTGCAAGTTACACAATCTACAGATGTCATCTTCATCAATCAAGCAAAGTTTGTCGATAAGCTATTGAAGAAATTTAAGCTGCAAGATTGTCAATCCATTAGAACTCCAACTGACATAAACACAAAGATTGATCCTGATCCCAAAGGAAAATCAATAGACCAAACATTATACAGATCTATGATTACATCTTTGATGTATTTAACTGCATCTAGACCTGACATAATGTATGATGTTTGTGTCTGTGCCAGGTATCAGTCATACCCGAAGGAATCTTACCTTATCACTGTCAAACGTATATTCAGATATCTCAAAGGAAAACCAGCTCTAGGTTTATGGTATCCTTACAAAGAAAACTTCGAGTTATATGGATATACTAATTGTGATTATGGGGGATGTTGTCAAGATAGAAAATCTACCACAGGTGGTTGTCAGTTTTTAGGTCCTCGTTTGGTCTTATGGAAATATAAGAAACAGACAAACATCTCAGTCTCAACTGCAGAAGCTGAGTACATTGCTACCTCAGCAGGATGTTCTCAAATCCTCTAGTTGCAAAATCAACTACTGGAATACTAGTTCAATTTTCTAAAAACTCCTATTTATATTGATAACACTGCTGCTATGTTAATTACTGCTAATCCTATCCAACATTCTAAAACAAAACATATCGAGATTCGATATCATTTTCTCAAAGACAACTCTGAAAAAGGTTTAATCATTTTGATTCAGATTTCAATAGAAAAACAACTGGTTGACTTGTTTACCAAATCTTTTTTACTAGGAAGGTTTGAGTATTTATATGAGTCAATTGGTCTTATTAATCATATTGAAAATTGATTCTTCTCTTTTAAAATGATAATAACCCTCCTTTATTTTCTTAAACAAACCAAAGTTAAACTATTAATGTTAACTGCCTGATTATGTATATTGTGTGTGTGTTTAATGAAAAAGAATACAACATCAGAAATTGCAAAAACAAAAAGAAAATTATAACATGAAAATAAAAAAATAATAGTTTAGTAGTTATAAGTGTTAGGATTGTATCTGCCTTTGCAATTTGTGGGAAATGATAGTACATCAGTTAATCAGTGGCATACTTCACTCGCTAATAAAGTCTGACATTATCAGGTATGATTTGTAGGCAAGATCATGTAATTATACTAAAAAAGTAGATTCTTGTGATTGAACTAAATCATTTATGCATTTGTGTGTGTATATCTTAGTTCTTGCAGGATCAGTTTATGTCACTTAACATTTTGTTTTCTCTCAAGCTCACTTGAACTACACTCGGATGAAGGCAGAGTCTCTAAGAGTTGATAACAATATAATAAGTAATAATCAAACACAAGAAGTAATTTTCAAGGTACTTGCATATATTGCTTCTCAACTCAAATGTTACAAGACTCTTACAAGCATGCTGTTATGAGTTACAATGAGAAATTATATATAATACTACCTACAGCCGGATATACTTTGATACCAGCTGGGATCCAATAACTAAAGCAAACACTACAAAACTATAGTTTAAGGTATCTCAGATAAAGTCTTATCTAAGATATGGTAGTCAGGACATGTCCCTGACTTACCTTTTGTCTCCAACTAAAGTTAAATAGTGGAATAAAGTATGGTCAACTACTTGGCTCTTTCAGAAAACTTCATGCAGTATCAGAGGTCTGCAGTGGAGTGTTAGAGACCATACTTATGTCCACTGGTTCATAGCAGTGTCTTCCGAAGTTTAAATGGCTTCGGAAAAGCAACTACTTCCGAAGCCACTTACACTTCGGAAGAGGCTACTTCTTCCGAGGCTTAAGGACTTCTTCTTTCTTCATACTTTGGAAGCAGTCTTCTGATTTCTTTTTCTCATAATTGATCTTCAGAAGTAAGTTCTTTGACTTTGGAAGTAGAGTTTGTCTTCGGAAGTTAATCTTTCATTTTGTCTTCGAAAGAACTCTACTTCCTCCGAAAGTTCCACACTTGGCTTCGGAAGCCTTTGTAAGTAGCACCAAAATTTGTCTAAGTGATTTGGTTTTGGTTGCACCAACCTTCTTCTTGATCCAACAAACTCCCCCTAGGCTGATGCTACCAAAGCCTCACTTGTTTCTGCTCCTCAAAACCTTCAGCACCAAGGAGAGTAAATACTTGTCAGTTTCCTTGTTCTTCCTTGATATGGTGTTGAGATGTTTGTACAAATCTTTAGTTGACAGGAACTCCAGTCTGTCACCCTGAATGATATGTACCCTTTGTTTTAGCCCTCTGACAAAAGTTAGTTGATGGGAGCTATAATCATATTCTCATCTAACTATAGGTTCCAATTCAGGACCCTCCACCATCTGTAGAAAGGTTGTGCCTTTGGTGGGATATCTATCCTTCTCTTCCTTTCTTCTCAACTCCAGCTCTTCTTCAATCTTGGCTTTTGCACTTAACTCAGCCAGATGAAGACTACTGAGATGATTTCTGATCTGAGCAGCAGTTTCAGAGTTGGAGGGGTTGGAGAATGGTTTCTCTGCTAACTCAGCAATATCAAACCTACTAGAGTGTAGCAGAGAGGTGGCATTCAGCCCATTGACTTCACCACTCTCTCTTTCCATAACAAAGTTGTGAGTAGCTTCATCGAACCTCCACTGGATTATTTTCTTTCTAGGCACAAGAGACTGACTAGGAATCTTGTCCTCTTTCTTCGTATCCAGTAGAGTCACCAGCTTCCTTCTTAGTCTCTTCTCTTCATCATTCAATGAGTCTGAGTTGAGGCCTAGAAGTCTTGCAGCATGGTCCAGTGTTCCTCTGGGCAGATCAAGAAATTGATCTCTTGTGAGGGGACTTGAAGATCCATCAACAAGGGTTAGTTTGATAGAGTCTTCTTCACTAGAGATGTCGCTAAAGTTGTGTTGTTGCTGAGCTTTGTCTTGATTGCCTTGAACTCCTCAAGGGAGAGATGTTTGGAAGGCTGAGGGGATGGTTTAGAAGGTTGTTGGGTAAGATGTTGTGTAGTGGTTCTAGTAAGTATTTTAGGTTGAAGGATGGTTAGTTTGGGTGGTTGAGGAAAGGAAGTGGATGAGGGTAAAGGTGTGGGTTTATGAGTGTAAGGCTCAATTTTGATGGTGAATGCAGAGTGAATTGGTTCAGGTTGGGGTTCAGTGGTTGGTGTGAAGGTCATCCCCTGTACCTTTTTGTACATCTCTCTCCTTTTGCCCAAACGAATGTCAGCCTTGATTTACCTGATAATTCGTTGCAGTGTCCTTTCAGACATGGGACCCATCTGCCTTCCAGAGAAGCCGTGAGCCCGGAAGTAGTCTTTCATCCAGGCTTTCTCACCAATCTTCTTGGTTGCAGTGACCCTTGCTTCTGCTTCCTTCTTCTTCTTCTCCTTTAACTTTTCTCTTGCCACTCTTTTTCTCTCTTTCTCCATTTGATCCTGCTCTTTGTTGAAGAGCCAAAGGATCGTTTCATTGTTATGTGGAGACAGCTCTTGAAGAGAGAAACCTTTGGAGGTTAGGAAGTCTATCCTTTCCCTCCTGAACTGCATGTCAGCTTCCCTCTGTTCCCTTTCCTTTTCTTCCTCTAAGGCCAACCATGCTGCTTCCTTCTGCAGCCTGGTTGTCTTTTCCAGTTCCACCAACTCCTCTAATGGTAGCAGGAGTGTTTCTTCATTGGCAGCTCCAAGCTTGATGAGCTGGTCAATGATGTCCTCTCTCCTTTTGTTGTTGTCTGCCTCCTGGTTGGCTGCAGCTGCTTTTGTACTGGCAGCTAAGAGCTTCCTAGTTGGAAGTCTTCTTTTTCTCTTTAGCTTTTCAATCTTCTCCTCTTCCTGAAGCTCTTCCACAGTCATTTTCTTCTTTCCTTTGTTATCCTTTGAAGAGCTTGACTTTGGTGGTTCTTGGAGAGTGGATTCGGATTGCGAGAGAGGCAGAGAGGGTGTCTGAACAAGAGGCTGATCTAGAAAGTCCTCACTATTCACCTCAAATGCTAGTTCTAGAATTGCATCTGTGATGATTAGATCC
>BJCM01061638.1:0-46849 GCA_018326385.1 Flaveria bidentis
AATTACGTAATCTTCGTGAAGTTCCATAAATCAACGTAATTTATATATGCATAACAAATTCGGATATGGTGGACACTATTCACTTTGTCACGTTCGTGAAGTTCCATAAATCAACGTAATTTATATATGCATAACAAATTCGGATATGGTGGACACTATTCACTTTGTCACGTTAAAGTTTACAAGTCTTTTAAGCATCATATACAAACCTCCTTGTAAGCATATTTTTTAAAAATTACAATATCATCTCTGGTAGTAAATTACACGGATAATTCTTGAGTTTTACTCGAGTTTTCCCTTTCGTTCTCGAGTTTCATAAATCACATGTTTGATCTAAAGGTTTGAATAAACGTGACACTTTTCGTCCCCGACATTGATCACCATTAAACAAGTCTGTTAGACGTATGTTATGTTAAATGACCGTTTCACCCTCCAAAAAAAAGTAAAGAAATATAAAATATTACACCGTCGCCCCCACTCTTACGTCAGAAAACTTCCGTCGGCAATAGTTTGAAGATGGATTTTGACTTGGTCAAACTGACACGTGGAAGGAGGGGATTAGTGATTTTGTTGTGGGTCCATCATTAAAGGTTTTTATTTTAGGTTTATTTTTTGTTTTTTTTTTCTAAAAAAATTAGTGAAAGAGTAAATTAGTCATTTTTGTAAGTTTAAAACAGTTTTAATGGCCAATTAATCAAAATCCTAGAAGTGTTAAGTATGTCAAAGCTATTGGATTAAATATGTAATTTATGAAATCCTAAGACGAAAAATGAAATTTAAGTAAACTCAAAGACAATGCGTGTAATTTACTATTGAACTTACAACATGTCTGTTAAACTTTAAGTAAACTTATCATTTGTACCCTATTTTTTTTTAATTTTTTCTTGGTGCAACCAGATTTGTTATCCGGCCCACTCATAACATTTTTTGTTTTTATTTTATTAATTTTGAAGTATGATATTTTATAAAATTCAGACGATATTGTGCGATATGGTTATTTTTATTTACGTTTCAGTGTAAACTTAGTCTAAATTAAGTTGTTCGTCAAATATACAAGGTTACGATTACGATGTCAACGAAGAATGAACGTACAAATAGCTGACAATGTTTTAAGATTTCAGTTTTTATCATTTTTTGTTTTCCTATTACAATCTTTGGAATATTATGTTTTATAAATTTTCAAAATGATGTTGACATACTTATCTTTTTATTAAATCTTTTGATGCCCTTTTTCTTCATGTGGTAAAATTTGATGTAAAAATTACTGGAAAAGATACTTACAAATTTTAAAACCTCGTATCAACGCACATGTTTGAATTTGAAGACGTATTTACCTCCCAATATGTTTGATTTTTTAACTTCTCTAACGTCTTTTTTTTATACAAGCTTATAAAACATCTTTTAAACAACTTAAATGTTCTAAACCATTTTTCTCATCACAAAAACATATATCTTGCAAAGCATAGAAAAGTGTTATTTGGTTTGATAACCAACACGCGACACACTCGTTTAAAAATGTGACCTAAGACAACCGACTCACCATTCTAAACTAGAGTCAGATTATGAGATTCAAACAAGTGTCTACGTTTTACAATCGTACTACGCTTAAATTTTAACCTGACATTTCCCGATCAATATCACGAGCCGACGACTCATAGTGTTTACCCATTAACGATCAATATCACGAGCCGACGACTCATAGTGTTTACCTATTAACGATCGAATCCGAATCACTACGAAATGATTCTAAAAAAAGCATAAACATACAACGAGATAAACCGTCGGCAAAACTGGTCCCGTCGCAAAAACGATACACACATTTTCCACATCGACATTCACAAACGAACAACCAACATAACCATTAACGTCTTGTACATCACGCATTACGACTTGTACATTCTCTGGCACCGAACCTCAATATCATCATCATCATCATCATCTTCACAAAATCTCACAGAAACACTGTTGATCTCAATCTCTCTTTCTCTCTCTTTAGATTTGATTGAAAGTTTGAAAAATTTGTGTTGTTAGGGTTTTTCGCGATGTCCTTGCGAAGAAGAACGTTGCTGAAGGTCATCGTTCTCGGAGACAGTGGGTACGTATGCTGAATGTTCGATTCTAGGGTTTCGAACTTTCGATTTGGAGTTTGATCTCGTTTTCGTGATTTGACTTTTTTTTAGGTTTATGATGTTGATTTGATGTGTGTTTTTCAGGGTTGGTAAGACGTCGTTGATGAATCAGTATCCTTGTGAGTTTGTTTCGTGTGATTTGTGTTGATTTTTGTTTGAATCTGCTGATTTAGTTGAGTTTATAGGTTTGTTATGAATAGAATCTGTTTATGTAGGTTTGGAGTTTGGAGTTTGTTTGAGTTTAGTCTATTTGGTAACCTAGTGTGTGAAATTGTGAAATCACACGTACTGCAATCTGTTATCTGTATATTGTTGTTTGTTTTTGTCTTGTTAGCTGATTTCTCTTGATGATTTGTGATCGAAATACCATTGGATGTAATTTCATATGCTTGCATCTGTTGTTCCCGACCATAGATTACGGGTTCAAATCCTGCAGAGTGCAGGGAGTGTGTGCGGTGATTTTAGGAGTAGAGTAGTAGAGCAGGGAGTGTGTGTTTGTCGGTACACAAAGAAGAAAAAAGAAATGTTTGCATCTGTTGGTTAGTGTGATCTTTTAACTGTGTTTAAGGTATGTGCATAAGAAATTTAGTCAGCAATACAAAGCTACGATAGGAGCTGATTTTGTCACCAAAGAATTGCAAATAGATGACAGGCTGGTCACTTTGCAGGTGAGTTTTTCTGGTTAATTTTGTTATGATTATTTTTGGTTGTTTTAGGAGAGGTTTTTTTGATTGATTGTAAAATTTCATTTGCTAGATATGGGACACTGCTGGGCAGGAGAGGTTTCAAAGTCTTGGTGTTGCGTTTTATCGCGGGGCAGATTGTTGTGTTCTTGTGTATGATGTAAATGTGATGCGGTCTTTCGACACACTTGACAATTGGCATGAGGAATTTCTCAAGCAGGTATATATGTAACTTTTTTATTTTGTGCTATCATTGGTCTCAACAATATTTTAACTAGAACTATATGAACTTGTTAAACTTCTGCTGCTACAACATGAACTTTTCTTAGACATTTTAACATCCTTCTGCTACAATATGTACCTGTTAAACTTCGTGTTTGAAGAGCTATATGTCAAGGCATTGCATTTGGTAATTTTAGTTGGTAACATATTACGTTTGTAATATCTAGAGAACATACGAATGGAATTTTTTGGTGTTGCTTTTCAAATACATACATACTCATTGAACAGATATCTATATAGAACATTCAATCTTTACTGATTCTTTCTATTATTTCCAGGCAAATCCTCCAGACCCAAGTAATTTTCCTTTCATATTACTTGGTAATAAGATTGATATCGATGGGGGAAATAGCCGAGTTGTAAGTTTCACTATATTATTTCCATTTCAACTTTTAACTTCTGCAATTTACTGAAAACAATCTGAATTTAGGTTTCCGAGAAAAAAGCAAAGGAATGGTGTGCTGCCAAAGGGAATATACCTTATTTTGAGACATCTGCAAAAGAAGATCATAACGTGGATGTTGCATTCCTGTCTATTGCCCGAACTGCAATGGCAAACGAGCATGAGCAGGATATGTAAGTGCATAACTTCACATAATATATAAATTATATTATAATACATGTGTGTGTGGTCAGGCTTCTTTTTTCTGTTGTCTAGGTTGAAGGATTTCATGATCTTTATATTTTGTGACTTTTAAGATCCTATTGGTTGAGTAAAGTCAGGTTGATTTAAGTTGTGTAGATTGAATACATTAGGCTTATGGTAGAAGCATCAAAACATGAGACTAACGTAAAATATAGCAGCTCAATAAGAAAAAAATATGTGAGGACTAGTTTATGTTTTGTTTTGTGTCTCAGAATACTTAAATGGACCCAAACCCTGTGCAGTTTAGATAAAAACTTTAGGGTGGAGTTCATAACATCTTAACCATTAACATCACATGATTGGTGTTTTAAGGACTCGCCAGATCATTGAACTTTGCGACAATAATGACGCTAAATTTTTTACTTCAAATTATACAATGTTATGAACCATCCAAGTATGCATGTAATTGGTAGCAGTAAATCCTGTCCTTAGCTTTTTCTCCGAAACTTTAGAAGATCTAGCAAAATAGAAAATAGATTCTACAAAATTATAACTAAAATAAGCTAATTAGAAGTTTTGAACTTAAAGACGTATATATATTCATCAACTTATATATTACAGAATCTTATTATTGCAATAATATTCTACTTTTTTATTAAAATGACTAAGTATGTGTATATTAGAAAATAGAAATACACTACGGATTAAAGACGTTTGACCTTTTGAGTTAAAAACGTTACCAAATTGCCCATTCATAAGTGGTTAAAATTCCAACCTCTAGACAGTAGCATTGCATTTAGTCCTACATCTGTTGTGATTGTAATTTGTTAGCCCCCTTTTAAGCCCTTGGTACTTGGTAGCACCGTAGTAATAATTTTGAAACTTATATTATAACTGCATACTGATTATGTGTCGGTGTGCAATTTAGTTTGTGAGATTGTGTTATATTGGAACTCTGGGTAGGAGTGTAACATCCAGTCCAATATGGTTGTGATTAAAATATGTGGGCCTCAAATAACCCTTAATGGTGAGCCAGCGATAGTTAACGAAGGTTGCAGAACTTGCAGTTGATTTATAAGTTAGTCCAAACATTTTTCGATCACAACTAGTGATCTATATGGGTTTGGTTGACCATCAAAACATTATTCGACCACTTTTTCTTGAATTATTGAATACGATTAAAAACATTATAGCATTGAGGATATTATTTGAAATCAACCAACGGTATAAAGTCTTATTCATTTATTTTTGTACCACTCTATATAATTTTGGGTAATTTCTAGTTGCAGATATCTAAACCGTGACTCCTTCACAAGCCAGTGATAGTGTGCTAATACTAATAATTATTTGTAATCATGATTTAGTTAATTTTGAAATTATTTTGCTTGTCTGCTATGTTTTTGGGCAAAATCAAGTTCCAACAGTGTATTATATTATATTACTATGTGGAGGTGGTTAAATGGGTCGGTTGGGTAATGCGTCAAGATGCATTCAGGTGGTCAGAAGCACATCATTTAAATGCCTGTTTAGCCTGGTCGAGCGGTTGACCAGAAACGGTTTTTGTCCAAAAAGGTGTATCGCATATATAATATCATACTCTTTGGATAGTAATCTGGACATCAAGTTTTTTGGATAAAATAATTTAAAATGTTCAAGCATTAACATAAAAAATTAATATTTTGTGTTGCTCTAATACTGAACAGATACTTCCAAGGTGTCCCCGAAGCTGTACCGGAAACAGAGCAACGAGGTGGTTGTGCATGTTAAGCGTATTGATAATTGTTTGTTGCTGACGTCATCCTTGGCATTTTTACACGTAAGGCTGGCTGGCTCTCATTGCTCTTTTGTGTCTTTTCTTTTAAATCAAATTTTGTGGAAGATTTTATTGAAATGTTTTCATCAACCTAAGTCATTTTAAGGTTTGCTTGCTTTGTTGTTATGATTCTATGCTAAATGAATGCTTTCATGATTTTTAAAACGATATTGTTTCATGATGGCTCGTTCACTATTTGACACTCGTATTTAATAATTGAAGTAGATCATCTCAAACGCTTGAATAACTTTTAAGTGTGGGTCATCTGAATCAATTGCTTGAACGCATGTGGATATCTAGTTCATAATTATGGTCATGTAAAAACTTTACTTATTAACTCATGGCTCACTCGGTGAGCCAGGGGACAAACTGTAGTTAGCTCTTATGCTGTAATACTCATCAGTTGAAGTGCATGAATGATGAAGGTGGGTCTGGGATGGTGGTTAGTAGTTAAATTGGTTCTGTTGTTGTTGCTGTGTTGGCTGCTGATTTGATTGGTTAGTGAAGTGATTCAATACGGGTGTACATGAGCCTAGTCCGAGCTTGCTGGCTTGAGCTCGACTTTTTTTAACTGATACGAGCTTTGCTTGTTTAGAGTTCATTTTTTGTTATAAAAAAATGTGTATCAATAATTGTAATTTTAATATGTATGAAAATATATATTATTCAGCTTTAATGAGTTGTCTCGACTCTCGAGTAGACAACGAGCGGCTCGATTGGGGGTGGTAGTTCATTCCATTATGTACCCTCTTGTTTTGTTTTCCATACACACTTTATGTTATTTGTATTCTTTATACCCATTATACATCTAAGAAAAGTTTTTTTTAGCGAGTGGGAGCAGTTTTTCTATTTTTTGGATAGAGGAAATGTTTGTTCTAATGTTTGTTCTCTTCTCAGCCTTCTCAAACCCTGCCCTTAGCTATTTGCTTTGAGTGAGATTTTGCTGTGTTAGTTATTTGCTTATTTGTTATGTTAGTGTGTTTGGCACATTTTGATTAATAAAAAATGATGTGTTGTGGAAACTACCCTGAGAGATTTAGCCAAAAATGAAATGGGTCAAATGGGTTGATGGATAAAATACTAAAGTAGTTTTTGATGCTTGAAGTAACAAGAATGATTTCTATAGTATCAAGTTCTATGGGCACATGAGCGGATCCATAATGTATGACTTTTATTATTGTTTTCAATTTTGATTATCGATACAAACTTTTTTCTTATTGTGGACTTAACCGAAACAATTTGTTTCATTCAAATAAGAAGACCCTTAAATCATTTCATGAGGATATTGAAAAACAAGAGCAACCGAAAATATAAAGAGAATGAACAAGCATACTTTATACCGCTTGCCACATTTTTATATCTCACCTTTTGTCATTTGTGTATAATTGTATCGTATACTTGTAATATACAATATAGTACGCGTGTTATATTATTCAATACAAGTACGACATCGATACTTTCGGACTTCAAAACTTTGGTACACTTATATTCTAATTAACAAAACAACATACCGGTTTAAGGGTAAGGAAATTCAAACATGAATATGTACGGAAATTTGAGAAATCGCAGAAAGCAATGCCATTTTAACCGAATTAATGCAGCTTTCGGAAAATGTTGGTGATTTTTGATGTGTTGACTGACTTCAATTTGGAGAAGACAAAACCTGCCCTTGCAGGGTTCCCGTCAATGAGAGTATTCTCATATATTTCCTTGCATTCTCGTACAACCTGGTTTTGTGACGAGAATAAAAGTGTCCGTCAAGACGATATTCAAGCTTAGCAAATATAACACAAAGATTTAGACATTACTGTCGACACATGTTATAATTGTGTGGGCATACAGGAATTATAATGTACTGAACTTGAAAGTTGTATATGCAATCAAAATCTATGATTAAGGAAATTAAGTATGCAATCAAAAACTATATGTAACTTATAATACCTAGATGAGGCGATTTCTGTCCGGTTACTTATGTATGTGTCAATTCATGTTTATGTATCATCTTCAAGCGCGGCAAAATGGGTATAATTTAAAGATTAAGATAAAAAAAAACAGCCAATGTGCAACTTCAGTCTGCCTACCCTCCTTAATCATTATTATGAAAAAAGTTAGATAATCGTTAAAACAATAAAGTTGTTTGAGTCATATTTGGCACACTAATTGAAAAGAATATCAACTTTTTTGGACAGAAACGGTTCCAGGTGAAGTGGTATACTCGGGTGTAAACCCAACCCGACTTGTATCAATGCATAGTTTAATAACCCATTTTGACACGTAACAAAAGGAGACCCGCCCATTTTGCAAACTCTAAGTTAAGTAATCTGCATACCTCCTTGGCATCTTTACGTGGTATTCCTTCACGCAGTCCAACAAGTTTTTCAACAACATCAGGCTGCAATTATAGTGAAAATGGATTAAACTTAGCTGCTTAAACCCGCAGTTAAATTAGGAAATCAAACATAATCAAATTATACTTACTGGGCAATCAGGTTGATGCTCAAGGATATTTGTGTAAACAAGAGTGAAAGTATCTGGGCTCTCTGCTGATGCAAGCTCTCTCAAATCAATTAGTATCCTAAGTTTGTTTTCAACTTTCTGCGCGTGCAAAATCATAAGTTTCAAATTTAGAAGCGACAAAGAGGTGGTAAGTGTCCAAATGGTCCAGCCCTGGGCGACCGACATGGCCACAAACTTCTCCATTATTCGAAACTTACATATGTTACAAATGTGTTATTTATGAGTTATGATTACAAAAATAATAATCCAAAACTTAGAATTAAAAAAAATCAAAGGTTGTACTCGTTTGGCTCGTTCCCTTTTAGCTAACTATTTTTAATTGTCTCGTTTATGATTTGGAAAAGGAAAAATCAACCAAATAATCTCATACATAAGTAAACAAAATGGCCACCTCCATTGTGTTTTAAGGCAACTTACGTTAACACCTATGTGTTCCTTGAAGAAATCCATAATAACCTCTTCATCAAGTCTCATCCTTTCAATTGTTTCCTCCTTGATGTAACTTTTCTACAATAAAAAGCAGTTTTTTGACGTTTTATTTCAATCCGAGAGAAAATACGCTTAAAAGAAGAAAAGTATAAGTGTATATTTGGCAAAACACTAGAGATAATTCTTTAGAAACCTGAGACAGAAGGTGGTCAACATAGGAAACAACTGTTTGTTCTAGGCATGACTCAACAAATCGCTTAAATGATCTTTCTTCAATATACCTGATGATTATTAAATCAGCAAACATTTCATGATTGAAAAGAGAAGTGAGAAAGACAACTTTAGTTCCTGTTTTAAACGTGGCGTACAACTACAAAAATATAAGTTATTAATTTTTAGGGGTAACTTTGTAAAATAGTAATCTAACATCTAACATTTAAAAGTGTTTCAATTAATTAACTCAAGTTTAAATGAATTTTAGGTACTTTTCTTATGTTTTAATGTAATTAACCTTTTTTTTGTTTTTTAATATAATTTCATATATTAAAAATTCTGACTCCCACGACTTCTCCTATATTACTTTCCTAGCATAAGAAAATTCAATGATGACTCGATTTGATGGTTTAGTGGTCCAATTTGGAAAAAAATATGCATGACTAATCAAATTAGAATACTTTTAAAACTTGTTTACCATCCTGTAACATTTTCCCTTAAATTTTAAGCATGAAACTTACATCTTCACATCTGTAAAATAATCAGCAAAGGTTTCCACTAGGTATTCAGTAACTTGTCCTTCGATCCATTCTGCATACAATATAAAATACGTAAAAAACAAAAGAAAAATAAATTGATAACAATGATAAAAAGGAATTACCTTACCTTTATGATAAAGTTTGACCAGTAATTCCTGCACTCCTGGATCATCAAATATGACATTGACCGTTTGAATTACAGCTACCTAAATCAGTTAGAAAAGGTTAATATGTAATATAGAGTAATTACATGGTCCTTTGGTATGGCCATGTTGTAACTTTGGTCAATTCTTCCAAAAACTAGTTACATGGTCCGCGCAGTTCACTCGTTTGGTCCTCACACTAAGTCCTTCAGGTAAGGCCATATTGCAACTTTGGTCATTTCTTTGTAGAAATTACGTATATGGTCTCCATGGACCTCACCATTCACTCATTTGGTCCTTTCCACTGATCGACATTAAAAATATGTTAAATTAATATGAATGACCATCTTCCCGCCATTCACGCCCTGAACGTAACCTCTTTTTTCTGCTTTCACGAATTTGGTCAAATTTTCACTGATCACCGCCTTCGCCAGCATAATCCTTGTTTGAATGGACATCTTTGGATTCAAACACCACTAATTCTAATTGACAGCTTAGTGCAAGGTACTTGCATTCTGAAAGCCGAGGCATAAAGAGCTAGGTGCAAGGCAAGAGCTTCAAGTAAGCAAGGCGCCAAGAATTCACATGGTAGTTATTTTATATATTGATTCTACATAATATTTAATACATTGTTAATCCTTTAATACCAAGAGTAGGATAATAAAAAGGATTCACACAATTTAATAATAGAAAAACAGGACTGCTTATGAGATATTTTTATATTAATGTACAACCAAAAAAACTCTAATTATAATCAAAGAAGCTCAAGAAACAATGAAAAAAATCAGAAAAATAGAACAAAAATGATTTAAAAAATGAAACCCAAATATAGAATAACAATAACATACATTTTAATAATATAAAAACCATTAACTCTCCTTTTTTAGATTTTTATTTCTATGTACAACAAGAAGCTCTATGTAAAAACATAAAAGTCAAAGGAACTAAGTGCTATAGTTCCATATAATACTTAGTTCTAATTCATAAACACCCTGCACTAAACATCAATTAGAAAAAAGGCAAAAAAGTGAAGTCAAAAGAAACTAACAATACAGAGAAGTCAAAAGAAATGTTCCCGAGTTCATTTAAGGAGAGAAAAGAAATGAATTGGAAGGAAAGAAAAAAACAATTGTGTTCCCAAGTTTTTTTAATGGAAGGGAAGCGAGTAAGGGTATGATGTTCATTTCAAAAAAGGTGAAGAGTGGGGACCTTATATGAAATTTCCAAAGAAGAAATTGCAATTTGGCCTTACCCATGTAATGTAGTCTAAAACATACTACAAGTTCTTCACAAGTCTAACATAATGGTAACAACATGCCTTAGCAACTTCCAGAAAGCCTTTACAGGTGTCTTCAAAATTAACCTGTTGCAAAAATCAAAGTTGTAAGCCTGAAGATAATAAGAACCAAGAATTTTTAAACTCTTCATGAAAAAAGTAACCTGCTCAGCATCATCTTCCGTAAGGGATTCAATGGTGCTAGAAGCAAGCTCCATGGCAAGATCATAACAACGTAAATTATTGTTAATCTGTCATTATGAAAAATTTGAGTGGATTTAGACATCTGTTTAGTTTTATGGGAAGTTAAAACAACTAAAAAAGTTCAAACTAAACACAAAAAACTGCAAACCATGGCACATAACGGTTCTAAACCAATTTCAGAAGCAGGTTCTTCCAGTCTCTTTTTTACAGCTGCTTGGAAATCAATCATTACCTAAAATCAATTATTAAACAGGTTGCATTTAAACGCATGTTATATATGAAAAACTCTTATCCATCTCAAAATGATGTCATACCAAAAATGTTGAAAACTTATCATCTGAAATTTCTTATTTACTTCTATTTAATTTTAAAAAATGTACTACTCAACTTATTTTCAGGAAATATCACGGTCAAAATCAATTTTGTTTGATTTTGTTTTATCGCAAGTCATATTTTATTGTACTTTTGTCTATAAACCATTTCATATAAACTTATTTCTGGTTTCTGTTTATATAGTACAACAATATCTTCTTTTTATTGAAAAATTTGTTTTGATTTTGTATATACCTGATTGATGGACAAAGCAATTCTGTATAACATGACTTCTGTGCTATTTTCTGTGACAATTTGCACTTGTTCACCAAGTATTCTAAATAAATCAACTGCAGCTGGAGTATAAAGCTTCCCTTCATCTGTTGATTTTGGCGGTTGTACCTTATCAGCCTCAAGTATATTCAAATACCATTTCTAGAAACAATCAAAACAAAAAAAAATCCAAACAATAGTATCAGTAACATAACACTCCTATGACATGGTAAATTACGCGATGATAGCATAATTAGAAGGTTACCCTTGTTGTTGCTTCCATTCTCTCAACATATGAATCCATTAAGGGATCCATTGCACCACTTTCTGAACAAACTTGAGCTAATGACTCATCAACACCAAGTTGAATCAGGTTATCTTGGTACTCAACCACCCACCCAGTTACCTGATTTCGTTAGTAATAAGAACGAATTAAGACTAAAATGATGATAAGAAATTACATGCAAGTATACCTTCAAGATTTCGATATTTGTAATATCATTAGCATGATCACTCAGCAATCTTAGCCACTGAATAAACCTTTCTGTGTACAGATTCACCATGAGCTGGAATATTTCATATCTGCAAGAATAATAATTTCAAATTATAGAATAGTTAAAAACACCTCAAGCACAGAATCATAGGGCAACTTAAAATGAACCGAGACCTAAGGAGAAAAAAGAAATTAATAACAAACCTTGGAGGAAAACAAGGAACCACATGATCGTATATATATCCAAGCTCTTCCCCCATCTTAAAATAATTTACATATAAATGCTCAGCTAGCGAATTGTAACCTTATTTTTTATTGGAACTAAATCCATGAGCATACCTTTTTTGCCTCTTCTATTGCGCCTTTAAGGTTTTCAAACACATGCTGTCACAAGAATATTGTTATAATTATGTAGTATAAAATACGGTAAGTATTGCATAGATAGGTTGAATTACTTCTGATAAAAGTTCGCTAAATCTTTTTTCAACAGCTTTTGTTATATTCTCATAACATTTATCTTTGTAGCCTTTTCCCTGTTTCGCCTTTTGCGCTGCAAGGTTTCTAGAAGATGCCATTGCAGTAGTAGATTTTCTGCATTTAACGATCGAATGAAATAACATCTAAGAATAGGTAAAATTAAGTTAATAAATGCGTTTATTTAAATTAATAACACTAATACGTACTTGCCACCTCTGTAAGGATTTGCTACTGATTCCATTGCAGCATCACCCTCAGCCTCAGCAGCTTCTTCAGAAATTTGTTCATCAAGAAGTTCTTGCATTTCAACAACTCTATTACGGCAGTAGGAAATGTTAGGTGTTCTAGTTTCAGGCATAAAGATTTCTAGACGAATGTTAACTGTGTTGAGAAATAAAAATACCTTATAGCACGTACAAGTGTTTGTGGGCTGCAATCAAGACACATAATGACACTCGTAAACCAAAACTTACAAATTAAGAAGCATGGCATACTAAGAACAGATGCATTTAAGACCTTGAACATAGAATTATGAAATGAGACAACATGGTAGATATAGAAGTACGTCGTAGTTAATGAAGGATACAGCTGTAAAATGTAAATTAGCATACCTTTCTTTAGCATGTTCAAAAAAGTTGGAAATATGTGACCATAAGGTCTGCTCAAATGTCTCCCAAGTCCGATCTACTTCTTCAAAATATTCTCTGTCATTGTAAAAGCTTAATTAGTATGATTTCCGTTCACATAAAGACTATTTTTCAGATTATCGAAATGCAAAAGTTATAAATCAGAGAATTTGCTCCTGACCTTAGTCTGCCAGCCTCCTCTTTATGAGATCCTGCAGTAGCTAATGCAAACCTCCTCTTTCCATCAAGAGATGTTAGCCTCTAAAAATTATGAAAGAACAACAGTCAAGATATCATGTTAGTAACATAATATTAAGAGTGAATTACATTGTTCATCCTTTATAGGTGTATCAGTAATTAAACAGTTGGTCCTTAAGTTTGGAAATCACACTAAATATCCTTTACGTTTATTTTCTCACATGTTTCATCCTTTCTACTAATTTCTGTTAAATCCATGTTAAATGATCAATTTACCCTTGACAATAAAATAAAAAATATTCACCCGTTTATTTAAAATATAAATAACAAACCGTGCCCTCGTCCTTAAAGTTATTAGTGGAGGTTGGGTTGGTGGATGAATATGAAACGGGGGTCGGGTTTTGATTTTTTTTTTTTGTTTTATTATTACAAGGGTATATTAGTCATTTAACATGGTTTTAGTAGAAATTTCAAAGGTAAGGACTAAAGGTTCCAAGATTAACTTTTAGTGTTTTGTGTAACATTGTACCCCTACCTCATACGTGTTGATGAGCTCTTTATCATCACTTAAAGAATCATGTGCTGCAGCAGCTTCCACTGAAATTGACAGCATCCCTTCTACATCCTATCAATGGCATTAATTATATATTGTGGCATTGTTAGAAGAATATAAATAAATAAATGGACAAAGGAAGGTAGAAATGTCTCCATGATTGTCCATTTGAGATGCATACCTTCAATGTGGTGTTTAAGTTATTTCTTGCATTGCTAAGAAGCTTAATCTGATCATGATTGTCGATTAACGTTTGGCATTCTTTGCATAACCTGAATAAGTAAAACACTATAAATAGTCTTGAAGCTAACTACACACATCCTATACGAGTCAAAAGACTTATCAAAGTAACTTCATGTATCCTCAAACGCACCTCTGAATATTACCAAAGTTCTCACGGAGATGATTTACAGCCTTCTCAGATGAGGCAAGTGCTTTTAGACCAGCTTGTGCTTGTTCAACCTGTAAACAAAGCGTATAAACTTGACGAAACAAATAAAATGAAACCATTTGATTTAAAAGATAACACTCAGAATTGGCAACAGGACTAAAGTTTGGAGTCAATCTGGCCATGATTGTCAACGATTTACCTGTTCAGCAAGCATGGTGCTAAGTTGTGCATCAGTCGCCTGAAATAAATCAACAAAAATGTCAAGTGAATGCTATTTCCCTTCATTGTCACTGAAAACTCCAACAATTACTCCAATAATTACATATCCGATTTGCCCTATGGACGAATATGCAACCTGGAACCAAAATGGAATTTGATACTTCTGTTCTAAATTAGCAAGTCTTAGAGTATCCATAGTGGAGCGTGTCGAGGTGCCAACTGCCACCTACGCCTATCATGCCCCCAACATCGTCCCCTCTAGTTTCATAGCGCGTGTGATAGAGATTTTAAGACGAGAATGTGAAGCCCTTCACATGTGTGAGTATGTGTGTGTGTGTGTTTTTTTCCCAACTAACTTCAAAAACACACCCTAACTCTAATAATTACAACCTTAATCACTATCACACACCCACCGCACCCATTTTTCACTAGGATTATATGATATATACACCATCTCCTTCTAAACAGCAGTTTATAAATCTGTAAACTACCGTTTATAGTCACTCACCGTAAACTGCAGTTTAAAGAGTAAACGGTCGTTCAGTAAACTACAGTTTACTTATTTTCAGACTTTTACACGGTGTACGAATCAATAATCCCTTTTCACTATCACACAATACTGTGAGGCTGCTTGAGACTTGAGAGTACTTTTCTGTCACTATCACACGATGCTGCATGACTGTCTAAGTGTCTAACACTTTTCTATCGCGATCACACCACCAATACTAATACTCTTAATTACGATCAGATATTTACATTAAGTGAGGATTGAGATGGACCTGTTGACGAGCAATGTAATCCGCCTTGATCGAAGAAATCGATAGCAAAAGTTCACGCAACGGCAACAGCTTCGCGACCTCGCGAACTGCAGACTCCTTCGCTTCGATTCCTAGATCTTCGACCATCATCTTGCCTAAAACTATGACCTAAATTTGATTTGATTCAAATTGTGAGAGATCGAATTATAGCTGATATTGAAATGATTGAAGATTAACGATAACGAAAAGCGGTTATTGTATATTATTTTTTCGAAGTGTAGAGATATGATGAGATGTTACAGTGGTGGTGAAGGCTCCGGCGACGGAGAGCGGTGGTCGGCGAATATTCCGGCGAAATTGGTGGAAGAAAACACAGTAAAGATCGTCATCTTTGCTGAGTTTTGACCGAGTTGATCACGTAAAACTCGGTTCTCCATTCCTTTTGTTTTCATTTTTTGTTTTGTGACACTCGTTTTATAACTTTGGTAATGGGAGTTATTTTTGGTATGTTTTGTTGGGTTTTTCTTATAGACAAAATTACAGAAAACATCATTTAAATTTATAAAAAACTACATGTATTATTTTTTATTTTTAAATAATGCTTTAATTATTAATTATCATTTATGTATATTTTATATAACAGATTTCGTTTTTTAAATTAACTGTTGTTAAGTTAAAGGTAATTTGATCATTTTACCTCTAAAGGATTATTTATGTAATTAATTGATGCATTTTAACAATTATACATATACTAGATTTTTATATATAATATAACATATATTATTTAAATATTTTCATCAACATTTTACATATAAATATATATTATGTAAATAATTTTATTATTTTTAATACTTAGGCCCTTAGCCCTATATACTTTACCTTTAATCTTTTTTACAAGATATTTTTATATAATTATAGATTATTACCTTAATTTTTTTTTAATCTAAGAAATAATAGTGATTAACAGAGAGGGTCAAATATGGTTAGTTTTTTTAATTAAGTTTTAGCTCAACTACATGAACCATTCATTCTCTATTTTTTAACTAAAAATATATTCTTGTATCGGTAGTGTTAAATTAAATTTTATTATGGTGGTGTAAACTTTTTGCTCGGTAGTGTTCAAGCTCCTCCACTGCGTACGTGAAGTGTAAAACATTAAAAATAATAACTAAATCGATCTAGGACCTGCGCGTTTTAATGTGACTTATAAACTTAAAAATTAAGCATAAAAACATGGAATCACACACGCACGCTATAGTTTGTTAACTCTCAAGTGTAAAACGAAAAGTTTATAAAAGATGAAAAGTATAAGGGACCAAAGTTGAAAGTTAAAAGTTATAAGGGTACAATTGTAAACGATCTAAAAGTATTATGGTTAAAACTAAAAAATAAAAAATGAGACATAAGAGAACGAGTGATATTGAGAACCATGATTCTTTTATGGTAGATTTCTAGTCTTCTAAAGTCCTAGAGAACCTGATTGTTTTCTAGTGTATAATGGTAAATGCACCTAATACTACCACAAATGACCATCGAGCTTGAAAATGCATCGAAGGCGTATGCCAAAAGTTGCTAGAATGTGTTGTGTGTTAGGAACGAACACGACAAAAACAACTATTGGGATGAAATCATTAGTCGAAACCATAACATTATTACTGACAACACACTGCAGCATGATTACCAGCGAAGCAATTCGATTGTAGTGACATTACTGGTTGCAATGGTGACGTCATCAGACGCAACTCAACCATGACATCACCAATTATAGTGCACTTTAGCACCATCGGTAGAACTTTAAATGTTTATGATGATGTCATAAGTTGCTTTGGTGATGCCATCAATAGCAACCCTTACAAGCTTTAAAATATAGCGAGACGACGCAAAGTGTTAAGTGAATTTTCAAAACGCCACATTATGCATGTTGTCCAGTGCAAGTAAGAGCGCTTTACATCCTTAAGGTCCCTACTTGTGTCTCATTCTAAGGAAAGTAACTCCTTAGAGGACCTTCGTTTATATACCATTCAAAAGTTTCTCTTCTCATATGTGGGCCAAGTGTATACTTTTCCTCCATTTTTTCATAGATTTATAAAATTTAACTCATAACATAAAGCTTTAATGTTTAATTTATCTTGGCTATGTTTTGGACAATGATTTTGTTTGATGCAAAACTGAATGATGATTGCTGTTGTGAATTGGAGTTTGAGCAAGATTCAAGTCCTGCAGACTGAAGTTCTCTAAATATATTATTCACATAACAAGTTCGACTTAACACAAACCCGCAACCATGTTGTTTCCACACCCACAATCCTTTATAATATACGCTCATGTATAAGCCTTATTGTGTATATTCAAACGAGCAATCTAACCTTAGCTTAAATTCCACTTAAATTTATAGGAGTAAACGTTTACCAATTCAAACATCGTGATATGATTTTAAGCGAGCTTTTCTTAAGCGATTTTCAAACATCATCGAGCCATGAGCTATTTAAACCATCATAGTTATACAATAAAACCATAATTGTTTTGTTTCAATAGATTAGATGAGCCAGTAACAAGTCTAGAAAACACCTTTGTCTAACCTTTTGTGTTGCCTTTATCCCACAGGTATTGAATACTTGTACTAAACAATACAGTTCATTATACATCAAGAAAATAGGACCACAGACTCGAGCTCGCACCCAAACGAGGTCATCTCCGATGGAGAAAAAAAATAACGGCAACAAAAAGAAGGCGAAAACATATAAATTATAGCATAAAGAATCAAAGCAAGAGAATACTCAATATATATACTTATTGTGCTTCAAAGTTCTAGTAAACATGGACTATATCATTTCGATATATATCTCGACTATTTGAAAAAATAGCATACCAGATGAGACAGTTTTAAAAAGGGAATGAAATTTAAACGAAATACAAGTATAAATACATTTGGGAATACGTACAAACACAGAAAATAACACCAATTTAACCGAATCAATGCAGCTTTCGCCAAATGTTAGTGATTTTTGATGTGTTCAGTGACTTTAATTTGGAGAAGACAAAACCTGCCTTCGGGGGATTTCCGTCGATGAGAGAACTCTCGTATATTTCTTTGCATTCTTGTACAACCTGGTTTTGAGACGAGAATAAAAGTGATCGTTCTGATGAAATTTACGTTTAACATATATAACACACAGAGTGAGACATTTTATGGTTAGGTTAACTGCACAAAAGTGTATTTGACATGACACATACTGTAACTGCGTATAGCATAGTAAAATCAATATCAAACTTGAAACTTCTATCATGAGTGACTTGAACATAGGGTAATGGTCATTCACTCATTTGTTTTTAGTTTTGTAACTTTTTTTTTGCTTTTGAACTATTTTTAAAAAATAATACTACTATAACTATAACTAGTAATAATATCAATAATTTTGCTAACCCATTTGCTTTTGATTTATTAAAATCTGGATACACAGTTGCACACAATTATAAATTCAGTACATTTTTATTCAAGTGAATGCAAGCAACTTCCTGGTTCTAAGGTCGCTCTTCGTTATAGTTAAAGATAACATTTTTACTAGGCTACATTCAATAGCAATACGTGTCAAATATAATAGCTTTTATGCTAACCCCTTCTATATTCCGATAAAACTGAGTTAGCCTTGAGTAACCGATTTCTTACTAGCTAAATAAAAAGATAAAATATAATTACCTATAGAACTCTTACATTAAGCTATCACAGTTTAACAAAACAAAAACATCTAGACACTATCTTTCTACAACGTGTTTACCTATTGTCCTTATAAGATCTATCCTCCAGTTACAAACTTGAAGTAAGTGTGAAAATGCATTCATTTGTTTACCTGGTATTTTCATATTTTGAAATTTATACTATATATGGTTTGACATGTGAAATGAATTCAGGAAAGCAGAGGATCACACAAATATGTTCCCTTAATCTCTAGAGGTGGTAATTTCAATTAGTTTACGTGTCGGTTAGGGTGTGGAATTATCTTCAAATGGATGCAATAAAAGAAGTTTTAGGTCAAAAGTAGCCCAATATGTAAATTTAATGCATAAAACCTCCCAAATCATATAACCAAAACAATTAGATTGTTATTAAAACAATAATGCTTGTAATCATATTTAGCACGCTAATTATTCATAAGAAAATCAAACTTTTGGAGAGGAAGTGTTTCTGGTAAACCCAACCAGAATGATTTCAACCAGTAATGAAACTACCCATTTTGACCTGTTACACATACAGGATACCCGCCCATTTTACCACCCGTAAATTCAGAATTATGCGTACCTCCTTTGCATCTTTACGTGGTATTCCTTCACGCATTCCAACAAGTTTCTCAACAACATCAGGCTGCAAAAATCAGGAAAATGGCTTAAATTACTTGCTTAAATCTGTAGATAAAATAGCAAATTAGACATAATCAAACTACACGTACTGGGCAATCAGGTTGATGTTCAAGGATATTTGTGTAAACAAGAGTGAAAGTATCAGGGCTCTCTGCTGATGCAAGCTCTCTCAAATCAATCAGTATCCTGAGTCTGTTTTCAACTTTCTGCATGTACCAAATAATAAGTTTCAATAAGCAACAAAGATGACAAGTCAGCTAGCAGGTCCAAAAGGGCCAGGGCAACCTGACCAACAAAGACTTTTGTCTGTTATCTTTAAACTTCTACGAATAATGAACATGTTAGTTATGATTACAAAATTAACTTTTAATCTTTGGATAAATGGATATATACAAGGATGTGTGCATAAGAATTAGCTTTCGGTAACTTTCAATTTGTTTGAGTTGGACTAATTTTGATGGTTTTCCTTTTTGCTGATTTTTTGGACCCATTTATGATTTATAAAAAGAAAAAAAAATACCCAAATCATCTCATTCAGATTATTGTGTTTTAGGGTAAGTAACTTACATTAACACTTATGTATTCCCTGAAGAAATCCATAAGAACCTCTTCATCAAGTCTCATCCGTTCAATTGTTTCCTCCTTGATGTAATTTTTCTACAATAACAAAGTAACTTTGACATTCTAATTCCATCCTAGAGAAAATAGCTTGAAAGCATCTGCATAAGTGTGTTTGACACAAAACAAGTAGAATCATTCTTTAGAAACCTGAGACAGAAGATGGTCAACATAAACAATGACTGTTTGTTCCAGGCAAGATTCAACAAATCGTCTGAATGATCTTTCTTCAATATACCTAATGATCATGATTTGAAACAGAAGTAAGATACTCATGAGCTAGTCCCCAATTAAAAACACTTGAGCTACAAAATGACACATATAGAAAGTTATTATTTTATTAATGCTAGAACTCGTAAACTTACATCTTCACATCCGTAAAATAATCACCAAATGTCGCCACTAGGTATTCAGTAACCTGTCCTTCGCTCCATTCTACATAACACAATAAAACATAACTTCATTAAAAAGGGAGATAAAAAAAGGGTATATTGATAACGATTAGAAAAGGAACTTTTACCTTTATGATAAAGTTTGACAAGTAATTCCTGCACCCCTGGATCGTCAAATATGACATTGACGGTTTGATGTACCGCTTCCTAAATCAATTGAAAAGGTTAATATATAGAACATATTAAAAGTTCTGCACAATGGTAACATAATAGTAATAATATACCTTTGCAACCTCCAGAAAGCCTTTGCAAGTGTCTTCAAAATTAACCTGTAGCGAAAATCAAAGTTGTAAGTTTAACCTAATCAGAAAATAGAATATTTTGATATTTCATGCAAGATAATTAACCTGCTCCGCATAATTTTCTGTAAGGGCTTCAATAGTGCTAGATGCGAGCTCCATAGCAAGGTCATAACAACGCAAGTTATTATTAATCTGTCATGATGAAAAAAACAGTGTGGATTTAAACATTGTTTAGTTTTATTGTAAGTTAAAACAACTTAAATAAATTTTAAAGAAACCAATAAAACTGCAAACCATGGCACATATTGGTTCTAAACCAATTTCAGAAGCAGGTTCTTCCAGTCTCTTTTTTTCAGCTGCTTGGAAATCAATCATTACCTAAAATACATAGTATAAGAAATCTCATCCATCTAAAAATATAAGTCATGCCAAACATTTTGAAGCTTTACCAGTTGTGTCTTTGATTTTTCTTATTTACTTCTATTAGATATTAGAGCTATGTAGTCCAACTTTTTTCTAGAAATATCACAATCCAACTTTATTTTATTTAATTTTAATCTATAGCAATACTTTTTTATATCGCAAATCGCATTTTAATGTACCAATTATTTCATAGAAAACTTAGTTCGGGTTTCTGAATAAATACTACAACAATATACTTCTTATAAAAAGAATTGTAAATACCTGAATGATGGACAAAGCAATTCTGTATAACATGACTTCTGTGCTATTTTCTCTAACAATTTGCACTTGTTCTCCAAGGATTCTAAATAAATCAACAGCAGCTGGAGTATAAAGCTTCCCTTCATCGGTTGATTTCGGTGGTTGTACTTTATCAGCCTCGAGAATATTCATATACCATTTCTAAAAACAATTAAAACAAAAAAAAAATCCAAACAATAGTATCAGTAACAACACCACTCCTATGATATGTATAAAAATATTGATAATAACATAATAACTAGCTTACCCTTGTTGTTGCTTGCATTCTCTCAACATATGAATCCATTAGAGGATCCATTGCACCACTTTCTGAACAAACCTGAGCTAATGACTCGTCAACTCCAAGTGCAATCAGGTTTTCTTGGTATTCAACCACCCACCCAGTTACCTGATTTGATTAATAATTAGTGACGAGTCAGTTTAAAATAATTGAAAAGACGATAAGATATTGCATACAAAATACCTTTAAAATTTCAATATTTGTAATATCATTAGCACGATCACTCAGCAGTCTCAGCCACTGAATAAACCTCTCTGTGTACAGATTTACCATGAGCTGAAATATTTCATATCTGCAAGAGCAGTAATTCAAGTTAGAAAACAGCTAAAAGCTGCTCAAGCAAAGAATCATAGTGCAACTTCAATGAGCTGAAATACTACAACTTAGCATACCTTGGAGGAAAACAAGGAGCCACGTAATCGTATATATCTCCCAGCTCTTCCCCAATCTATTAAAATTTACAAATAGAAGTTCAGCTGGCAGCATTTATCCTTATAGTTAACTAGAATTATATCGCTGAGCTCAATGAGCATACCTTTTTTGCCTCTTCTATTGCACCTTTAAGGTTCTCAAAGACATGCTGTCACAAGAATATTGTTATAATTATATGGTGAAAAAGTACGATACAAAATTGCATAAATAGGTTAACAAGTACTTCTGATAAAAGCTTGCTAAATCTTTTTTCAACAGCTTTTGTTATATGCTCATAACATTTATCTTTGTAGCCTTTTCCTTGTTTTGCCTTTTGCACTGCAAGGTTTTTAGAAGATGCAAGTGCAGTAGTAGACTTTCTGCATATAAAGATGGAATGAAATAACATTTAAGAAAAAGTATAACTAGGTTGATTAATGTGTAGAAATATAATATCAATAATACGTACTTCCCCACTCTATGAGGATTAGCTACTGATGCCAATGCACCACCACCTTCGGCCTCAGCAGCTTCTTCAGCGACTTGTTCATCAAGAATTTCTTGCATTTCAACAACCCTATTAGCATAGTAGAAAATATTAGTTGTTTCAGTTTACAACAAAAAGGTTTCTAGAAGAATCAATAACCTTATCAAAAAATAAATGTTAACAGTGTTGAACAATAAACATACCTTAAAGCGCGTACAAGTGTCTGTGGACTGCAAATAAGACATATGATAACACTCGTAAGCCAAAAGTTAAAGTTTAAGAAGCATGGCATACTAAGATCAGACAGATTTCATACTTCAAATTTAGAATTATGATATTGGACAGCAGCACGCTAGATGTAAAAGTACCTAGATAACGAAGGATACAACTATAAATTAACATACCTTTCTTTAGCAAGTTCAAAGAAGTTGGAGATATGTGACCATAAGGTCTGCTCAAACGTCTCCCAAGTCCGATCTACTTCTTCAAAATATTCTCTGTAGTATTTCCCATAGTATAAGTGTCAACCCCAAAACTAATTTGGTCAGATTTGCATTAACATAAAGTCCTGTTTAGCAAATCACTAAAATGTAAAAATTCTAAACCAGAGAAGTTTATCCTTACTTTAATCGGCCAACTTCCTCTTTATGAGATCCTGCAGCAGCTAATGCAAACCTCCTCTTTCCATCAAGAGCGGTTAACCTCTAAAAATTACGAACAAATAAAGGTAGAGTCAAGAATCAAGATATCAAGTTCGGAGCATGTGATTTATCTTTAATACTTTGTGTAAGTTGTAACATTGCACCCATACCTCATACGTGTTGATGAGCTCTTTATCATCACTTAAAGAATCATGTGCTGCAGCAGCTTCTACAGAAATGGACATCATCCCCTCAACATCCTAATGGTGGTGTAAATTTATTACAGTGTTACAGAATTAATAAAATGGACAGAGGAAGAGAGAAATGGCCAAATGATTGGCCATTTTAGAAGCATACCTTCAATGTAGTGTTTAAGTTATTTCGTGCATTGCTAAGAAGCTTAATTTGATCATGATTCTCAATTAAGGTTTGGCATTCTTGACATAACCTATATAAGCAATGCCCTATAATTAGTCTTAAAGCCTGGAGTCAAAAGACTTACAACAATGACTACACGTGCCATCAAAAGTACCTCTCAATATTAACAAAGTTCTCACGAAGATGATTTACAGTCTTCTCGGATAAAGCAAGTGCTTTTAGAGCAGCTTGTGCTTGTTCAACCTATAAACAAAACGCATAAACTAGATGAATCATATTAACCGAAAGCAATTCATCTTCATCATTTCACTAGAAGAACACATTCAGAAAAGGCAACAAACAAGGCCAAGTTTAATCTTCTTTCTGCAGAAACAAGATTTACCTGTTCAGCAACCATGGTGCTAAGCTGTGCATCATTCGCCTGAAATAACAGAACAAAAGGTTAAGTAAAATCCATTCCCCTTCATTGTCAACACAACCTGAAAAAAATTCACACTCCTGGCATCATAATCCTAAGCAATAACTTACAAATCTACACAATTCAGCACTCAAATCTCACATTCATAAACCCTAAACCCTAAAACGCAATACAATCCAAAAATCACACAGCAGACGATTCATACTAACCTGTTGACGCGCAATGTAATCCGCCTTGATTGAAGAAATCGACAGCAAAAGCTCAGGAAGCGGCAACAGCTTCGCAACCTCGCGAACTGCAGACTCCTTCGCCTCAATTCCTAGATCCTCAACCATCATCTTGCCTGAAACTACAAACGCCTCACAAACTCAGCATACCTGTGTGAATTCACTAGTTTCCTATAGTTACAAACTTCTAGGGATCTCAAACTTACACAATAGACTAAATCAGTGTATACAGCTCACGTTATATACTCCAACTGAATTCAATAGTTAAAGTTCATCAGATCTCCTATGTAGAATATGATGGATATATGTTGATCAAAAGCTCGATTTGATTCAGATTTGGGGAGAATTGTGTAGCGGAATCTGCAACAATTGGAGATTGATGATGATGAATTGCAGAGGACTTACTTTTGTTGAAGTGCAGAGGTGTGAGATGTTACGGTGGTAGCTCCGGCGCCGGCGACGGATATCGGTGGACGGAGAATTTTTCCGACGACCGACTGGTGGTAGAATACGTGAGAATTGTAGTCTTTGTTGAGTTTTGAGTTTTGACCGAGTTGATTGAGCAAAACTCGGTTTTACTTTTTCCTTTTTTCTTTTATTTTTCAATTTCGTAAACGATTAATAACGAGCAATGTTGCCTGCACGTTGCAACGTGACTGCGGGTAGCGTTGTTTTTGCGAACTTTGTTACATACGTAGCGTTGTGATTGCGTACTTTGTTATGAGCGTTACCAGAGCCGGTCCGGAAAATTCTTAAGAAACCCTAGGCCGGGGCGAGAACAAAAAATAGATTGTATAGAAAAAACTAAACTGGATAGCTTTTATAAAAAAAATTATACAACGATAATTGGGCTAAATTATTTAAATGTTAATGGGTTCTAAAATAAAGTTTAATGGAGTAAAATAATTAAACTATTAAATATATAAAAAAAATTCGATATATCGAGCCCCCAAGGAAATCAGGACTTGGGTGGTCACCCACCCAGACTCTCCAGGGTCGGCCCTACGTATTGCAACATGAACATTATACATAAAAGAAACATATTAAAATTAATATTATCTATCTTAAGTTACGGCATATAGAAAAATAATTTAATGAATACGAACTGCATTGCATGTGTGCGGCCTAATCATTAAAGACGTAATCTAAATGAAATAAATAACAGAAGAAAAGAAAAGGAAAAAAGAAAGGATTTAAATGAAAACTATACGATATGTAGTAAAAAGCAAAAATGTTGCCAACAGGGTTTGAGATAAACTTCTTAAAAGAATTTGATTAAACTTCAGTTTTATTCATTATGATTTGTTTCAAATAACAGTTTTTCGTTCAAAAGTTTTAAAATTTTAATTTTACTCCTTGTGGTTTTTAATTTGTCTTGGATAACTCCAACCCACTAACTTTGTTTAATATTTTTGTTAAAATCAAGGGTATCGTTGTTTTTATGTATAAACTTCACTTTTACTCCCTATGACTTGTTAATGAAAACCGTTATTTGGAGGAAACCATAGGGAGCAAAAGCAAAGTTTACTCAAATAATTTTTAGCATTGTTTAAGTTTATTAAAAAATAAGAATACTTACACCGACACTTGGAAATTAGTGTTTACATGTAATATAAACCCGCGCATTGTTGTGAAAGCACGACTCAATTGACATTCGACGTTCAGAAAACAAAGATAAAAGTAAACTCAACGGTACTATTTTGGTAGCCTTTATATGTTCGCTACTTGCCTACTTATGGGCTTGGGAAGCGAACATTAGTTTATTAGTATCTTAGAGGTAATAACTTTAATCTTAAAATTTCTTATGTTTAGTGTTTTGGTTTCTAATAATTATTTGTATTATAACAAATAGTTGGTACTTGATTTTTATGTTTTTTTAACAAAGAAACATATCTTACTTCTACTATTAAATTACTTTAAATTATATTATATATGGGTTTGAATCGAGATTCTTTCCTCTAGAATACAAAAGCTCTATCAAATAAGCTAACCCCTTATTTACAGTTGACTTTTATGTAAGCTTGGGAAAGTGCAAGTGATAGGGTCTAAGAATTAGAGATTGAGTCGGTTGTGGTATTTGGAATTAAAATGTCTGATTTAGATAGACGATCTCTAGTACAAGCAGGGAAATTAACAAAAACAAGATCAATACTCCTAACGTAATCTTCCATGTTTAACATGACGGAAAAGAAATCACTAACTACTTGGTAACCACTATATTCTAAGGAGCATGCCTCCTCCCCTCAGCGAGAACAAATAGAGTTCTTGGATAGTTTGAAGATCCTCGATTTCAAAATAACATCTTTACAAATATGCTTACAAATAATGATGTCCTCGTTACCAATCCACAGGACAAAAGGTGCACTTATGGTCTTTTTGATGTAGACAATCTTATGACATTTTGGAACCGGATAATTTATGATGTTTTTGAACTAAGCAACTTTATGGTGCATGAAAATGTAGCTTTTTTAAAATTCTTATACAGTAATATCATACTCATATTAAAGATAAAATTTGAACCATTTAAATAAAATATAGAACATACATGTGACTTGTATGTGTATGTTTTTACTTTGATCTTCACGTTCTATCCCTCATGATGGTTTCTAATTTTTTCTACAATTTACCAAAGGTCATCAAGTGCTTATGACCGAGGTTTCTTTATACACTTTGTAAAATTTTCACTCAAAAGTTATAATGCAAAATGGTTATTGAGTGTGAAGTGTACAAAATGATGTGGTATTATCGCGTAGGGAATAATGATCATACAAGAATTATTACATTATCACAGGTATATGGAATTATCATGCAAGAATACTTCATGCATGATAATTTCATATCTCCACGATAATTTTACTTCTGCGTGATTAATTCTTAAAGTTACGTTATAATTCCACTTGTAATATTTTTTTCTTGCATAACTACTTTGTACGCTTTGCTCTTAATTTGTTTTTAGTGTGTGTGTGTATAACTAGAGATGCACATTTCGGGTTTTGGGCCGGACCCGAAACCGGGTTCAAACCGGGTTGGGCCCAATCGGGTTTTTTTGTACCCGCGTATTGGTGAAACCGGGTACGAACCCGGGTCGGGGTCACTTGCGGGAAAACCCTACCCGCCATACCCGGGTAGAGTCGGGTCGGGTCCGGAACCGGGTCCAATACCGGGTTTAGTTTATTTTTTTCTAATTTTCTTTTTTTTATGTCCAATACCGGATTCAATATTGGGTCTAATACCGGATTCAATTCGGGTTTAGACCGGGTTGGGTCGGGGTCGGGTCAGGTTTAAACGGGTCCAACCCGAGTATACCTCAAATCGGGTACTACCCGTACCTGGGTCCGGGTCGGGTCCGAATCCGGTTTTTATGCCCACATCTGTGTATAACGCCTATAATGCATGAATGAATCGCTATATTTCTAGTACATATCCAAGTTACTATATCAAACACTCTAAAAGTAAAAGTTTGAACAAAACAGTAACAACTCAACTAGACAATAGTTTGTGATGCCCATCAATGTTTGACTTTGACCCATGTGTTTGGGATATTTTCATTGTTTGAGTTTTGAAATTACAAGCATGCTAGTGGAATAGTTGTAATCAACACTTGGTCCAACTCCCTAATCATTGTTATAAGGAATATTTTTTTTAACTATGACTTTTTTACAAAGGATAATCAAAAGCCACTTTTCTAAGTTAAATCAATATTTCATTTAATTTATTGGACAATTAATGAAAATTATACATATACATGTACATCATAATTCTACCCACTAACTATTAATATTATTAAATATTAAACTATCTATCAGACCATCTTCAATGGTCGTTTTAGAGGTAGTTTATAGATCAAAAGTTACATGAAGTCATTTTTCATCATTAGGAGGCTATGTATTTAAGAAGAGTTTCACGCCATGAACATCAAAAAATAAAAGAAACATGGTGCCAACGTGTTTTCTTATTATATATTAAATATACATATAGAAGAGATTAATGAAAAGATGGTAGTGACATGTTATGATCTTTATGTGTTTTTAAGTTTTTTTATTGTAGATGTTTTTTATGCTTTGAAAGGATAAGTGTTTTTAAGACGTGATAACCGACTAAATGTGTTTGTTGATGTTTTTGTGTTTCTTTATTGTGGATGCACATATTATTTTTTTTACGATATCAGGAACAACTTTATCTAGAAACTAAGCAAATGATGACCTTTTATTTTAATTTGTTGGTTTCTCTTCTCTAGTTTCATCTTTTGATTTTAAAATTATAATTTCCTGTTATTAATATTACAGATAACAATAATTATAATTATTACTTATTACATTAAAATTTTGACTAACATTAATAATATAATAAATATTAATAAAATCCAAAGCTAACACGTTACAACTTTTACCCATAACATTATTTGTTGGTCGTTCAAAAAATATTATAAATGTATAAATAACATATTAGCGTCATACAGTTGTTGGTCTACTAAAAATATTGTTGTTTCCTTCAAGATCAAAAGAAAATGGTCGATTGGCCATCACCATCGTCTTTAAAACCTACACCGCCGTCTTAGCCTTGTGAACCAACATGCATTGTCTTCATCTCCACTTCCTAAGAAACACTAAATCAATGGAGCAACATACACATAAAATGGGTTTGTTGGAGATTTTATTGATTCGAGGTTGTTTGCATTTAGTTATGGCATGTGGTTGCGTGTGAGGGGCTTTGATAGGGAGGGAATGAGAGTTTTCCAACGGAGTATTCATATTATTTCATATGTAGCGAACCTTTGGTACTTCGGTTGGCGAGCTCTTTGATAGTGACTTTTTTCAAGGGGTTAACATATAGTTGTTTTGCTATTAAAAGCTAGTTGAAAAAAAGGCTTTCTTTCCATGATGGTTTAGTTATTTGAGTTAAGTTTCAATTTTGTACCTTAATTTAAGCATCATCATCAATAAAAAATATGTGAATTGGTTATTATTGCTCGGGAATGAAGGTGATTTAGGTATCAATTCCTTGTCATGAGGCATTGTTGGTGTTTAGAGTCAATTGTTGAGAGGTATTAGAGCATTCACAATTAATTCCTTATATTTATATGAGTATGTTTTCTATATTATATGTTATGGTTATAAATGGTTATGAGTGAAGGATATGGTAAATTTACTATTCAATTTGTATTTTAGGGAATCATTATTCAAAATCATATAATGGTTTTTATATATTTTAAGTGGTTGTGAGTAAAGAAGAGAAAAAAAGTAATGATAAAGTTAAAAAAGATAAAAAATAATGATTTTTAATGTAATTATATGAATAAAGATAGAAAATAAGTTGTGAATACACTTAATAAACAAAAGTGGCATGATGGTGATGGTTGTCAGGCTGTGGTTAAGGTGATGACAAATGATGATGGTGGTGATTATGTATAATATAAATTTTAATGATATAACACTAGCATTATTAGTAATAATAATAATAATAATAATTATTATTATTATTATTATTTCTAAAATCATATGTGAGCCATTGATTAGATGTTACAGCTTGCAAATAAAACACACTAAAGTTAGAATGATAGCGAAAAAGACATGTTAGTATTTTTAAGAGTAAAATGATATTTTCGTTTCTGATGTTTAGTTGAATTTTCCATTTTAATTCAAATTTTTTTTTGTCATTTAAGTCACTGTAGTTTATCAAATGTTGTCTTTTCATCAACTCCATTAACTCCGTTAGAATCTCAGTTAAATATAAGGGTATTTTAGTCTTTTTAACACCCTAATTATCCAAATGAAACAATTAGTATTCAATAAAAATTAAAAAACATGAAGTGACAAGTAAGACCAAGCGCTTCAATTTAAAATGCTCGATTAACTCTAACTCATGTTGTTTGATTTAGTTCTCCTATGATATTTTAATTAATCTTCACATTTTGTTCTAACATGTACCTTTATTTAATTAAGGGTTGTTGTAAGATTAAGGTTTGTTGTTGTCACGCTTTGTTTGATTGAGGTATGTTGTTGTCACGTTTGTTTGAACGTGACAACAACATAATTCAATTAAACAAAAATGTGACAACGGTAGATCTTAATACAACAATGATGCACTTTCGAACAAAATGCGAAGACCAATTGAAATCTCACATCAAACCTCAATCGAACAACATGTGTTAGAGTTAATCGAAACGCCTAGTCTCACTAGTCGTTTCATATGTTTTTTTAGTTTTGATTGAATATTAATTGATTAATTTGTCATATTTGGATAACTAGGGTGTTGAAAAAGACTAAAATACCCTCATATTTAAAGGATATATTAACAGAGTTAATAGAATGGATGAAAATGACAACATTTGGTAAACTACAGTGACTGAAATGACAAAAAAAAGTTTTTGGATTGAACCGACAAATTCAACAAAATGTCAAGGTCGAAAATAACATTTTACTCTATTTTTAAAATGATAACTTTATAAAATAATAACAAACTTTCAAAAGTGTTCCAATTAGGTAATTCAAGTTTAAAAAGTGTTTTAATTAAGTCAATCCATTTTTATATTTATATAAATTAAAAGTCTTAATATGTTTTTTAGCATGTTATACTTTTGGTTTCATTTAGAAAATATTATTTTCTATTTTTTATGCTGATATGGAACGTGGATGTAAATTTTAGGTATTTTTTATTTTTATCATAATTAACATGTTTTTTTATTTTTAATATAATTTTATATATTGAAAAATTTGACCCTTATGTTTTCTCTACTGTTACTTTCTTGACATAAGAAATTTTAATGATGACTCGATTTGTCGTTTGGTGATCCAATTTGAAAAAAAATATGCACAACTGATTAAATTAAAACATTTTTGACTAAATTAACCAAACTTTATCACTAGATAATTTTGTGTAACATTACTAAAAACATAAATTGAAATATGACTTGTAGTCTAATAAAAAAGTGTACTACAACATGGTTTTATAAATGTCTTAGCCAAATTATAAAATTGTCTTCATTAATTTCTATATATAAAATACTGTGATGTTATTGTTTATACAATGCTCCTGTCATTTTCTGAATTTTTATAGGCACAAAACCTATGTATATAGACACAAAACAATATTTTTGAGGTGGACATGAATATAAGCATATGTCACTTTCGTTTGAATAATACATACACCCTATGATGTAACTCTTGATCCTATGCTTGTCTCGTTTATGCTCTTTATCTTATTAATTATATTTTTTGTGTACTGTTATAGACTTATAGCATGGTTCCAAACCTATTTAGCTTTAAAAATGTAATACCAAAATTTGTTTATATAAATCATTCTTTCATCATAATACATGTTATTAAGATCTCTAACATATGTAAAATAACACACCGTGCAATTATAGATGATACTTGGATCTTTTATTAGTAAAAAAGTCTTTGTACTAAAAACATTTCAAAATTCTTGCTTGGAGATGATTTTTCAATTAACGAACAAACGTATTCAATAATATCTTACTTATGAGATTAAGGTCTACATAAGATGAGATGGAAGCAAACTTATCTCTAGATCAAAAGAAATGAAATGTTACTCTCAATGTTACCTCGACTCAAAACCTTGTTTCTTATAGGTAACATAAAGTATATATCAGTAATATATTAAAATAATATCACGTAGAAAGTAACTACCATCAACAAAAGAAATATGAACATAACAATTTGTATTTCAAAATTATTAAATAATGGTGATCACACCCAGGTACCCTTATAATTTAACCAACTCGTTTTTTTCTTAAAAAAACAATTTGTAGTTTTACCGATAAACTTTAATAAGGTTATCACATAACGAATATCGCTTTAATATCTTTGTAAAATGATGTTATAAAGATCCTTTTAATACAATGTTTCGATGTTTAAACAATTTTCTTTTAAAAGTGACTGCAATGCACGTTCTCATCGCAACACGAAGGACATCAAACTAGTCTAAAATCAAATTACAAATCACTCTTGTTATTTGCCTTTTAATTTTTAACCATGTTTTATTGACAAACGTTCACTTGATAATACTCTTATTTAACAATGTATTAACAAGAATTGTATAACCCATGGCATGAAATAAATTTCTTCATATAAAAATATTTTCAAAATATTGCAATTGAATTTTAAAACATAGTAAGAATCAACATAAAACCATTACTTGTCTTGAATGTTTACTTGTCGGGTTTTGGCTCAGGTTCGCATTACATCCCTAATCCTTGACGAATGACAATGCAGTGATACTTCCATACAAACAAAAGTTAAATCGTGATCTTTCTCTATCACCACATTCACACATACCTAAAGAATTAATAACATGATATTAAGACCCTCTTGACACATCAAAGAATCTTAAAGACAGACTGATCACTAAATGTTAATTCTCCTCATAAAGTTTACTATAAATTTTCTCCGCTTGTGATCATGAAATTTTAAGACAGTTGTCGACTACAATTATAATTTCCCCTCATTACATCTGAATGAAACTATAAGAAGAGAATATCACCAATGTTGAAATGTCGCTAGGACGTTCATCACGTGCCACACTCATAGTCTGCTCATGTGATAAAGAGTACCAAAATTGTGTTTTTATTAAATACTTAGAAACTTATATAGTGTATTATAAATGCCACCAATCGATGCCAACCCAAAAATATGATATCAAAGTTTCAAGTGAGTGTGAATTAAACAAATCATGAAGTAAGGATGTTTAAGATTACAAAAATATGATATCAAAGTTTCAAGTCAACATAGCACATTGTGGCAAAAAAGGATATATTGTAAGGAGGAAGAAAATATCCACTAAGAATACAAAATGACCAAACATACCACCTAATTGATCTCTACCAAATATCAATGAAAGAAAATGAGAAAGTGGTTGAAACAAACCTAACCAAAGCACCTCTCCAACCATATCATCACCTTTTCATTGGGATACTATTGTTTTTACTAACCGCATTACAAATATTTTTTTTAGTTGTCTTCAACATAAAAACTTATAGTATTGTTAAGATGTTGATTACTTTATTAAAGACTCCAGAAGAACATACATCGCTTTGTTTGCATGTACATTAAACTTATATAAATAATTAAAAGTTTTAAAAATTAGTTATTTAGAAGATTCCTTTGGGTCACCAGCACGTGGATGACCTTTCGTCAGTGGATTTACCCGGATGACCGGACTTAAATGGTTGTTAAAAAAATTATACGAAAAACTTAATAGCACGAGTTTTTGTGTGTCAAAAGTATAGATCCAATATTAAATCCCTCGTCTGGTCTAAGTGGGCAAAGTTCAACTTGTAATATTATATAATTATCTTGTGTTTATTTCCCCTCTAGTATCTTTCTAGTAGGATTGTGTTTTTATAATTAAACTATTCAGCCTTCAAAACAGAGTTATTACATATATTGTTTATAATCAATTTTGTTATTTTAATGAGTTGTATAATAGGTTAAGTGGGTTGTATTTATTTTTGTCTTTTTTTGTTTTATATTTTGGTCTAAAATTGCGAGTTAACTCATCGGAACGTGCAAATGTGGTTCAACGCTTTTATCCTTATATTTTTTTCTCGTTTTAACGATCTCGTCACAACGTGATGGTTCTAGATCAACTTACTTATTGCTTTAAATGCTTTAAATTCCGCCTACATGGTTCAATGTTTTTATGCATATTTTTTGTTCGGTTTTATTTTTTTTGTTTTTTTTATTTCTAACTAGGTTAGAGCCCATGTATTACATGGATGAAATACATAAAATATATTAAAATAATTAGTTTTATAAAGATTTTATTTTTTAGATATTATTATCCATTGATGAAATAAAAATATAATAAATATTTAAAAGTTATAACACATAATGAATTAGAAATTAATACTCTATATTTATTATGTATTAATAAATTATTAAATTAACTACATTTACATTTTAGATGTTTAATAGTTTAGTTTAGTTATTTACAATAACTATCATTTAATACGAGAGAGACAAGAAACACAAATATAAATATATTTATTTTAACATATTTTAGTTAAAAAAAGTAAAATTAATTGTTTTTGAAATTTTTGTATTTATTATGAGAGAGATACGAGAAAATGATTTTTTTAATATACTAAATGATGACACATGTCTTAAGATAATCTTCTTTTATTACAGCTTATAGATACAAATCTTTTCGACATTGGAAATCGTTGACGGTGATATGTCATTAATGCTAGTTAACCTCAATTACTCCCCCGTGTCAAAGTCTTAATACTAGTTAGTATAGCAAGACATTATTAGATGTTACAACACACTATACAATAATATCCCCAAAACAATTTATGTTTGTATGTGATTGATGTAACATGTGAACAAAGATTACACATTTCAATTCATAAAGAAACGAGTAATCAAATAATATCCACGTGTACTTACGGGGCGCTTGATACCGTAAAGCGTTTCTTCGTCTCGGGCAGTTCGGGCAGCCCCATTCGGGCAGCAACCTCTCAAAAGCCACTGCCACGCCCAAAAAGTTGCTTCTATTCTCTCCAACACATTTCACAGTAGAGAGAGAAAGTGAAACCATTTCTAGACAGAGAAACCAAACCCAACAAGCAGATGAAAATCTGGTGTTAATCGCACTAAAAAAGGTGCAATCTTTGACCAATTTGTTTCTGTTTGGTGGTTGTGGGTTCAAGATTTTGATTCTGGTTGTTGGGGTGGTTTTTGGGGTTGAAATGGTGGAGATTTGAGGGGGTTTGGGGGTTTGGGATTAGGGTTTTGTGGGGTGTGGTGTAATGTTGTGTGGTGTTTGGATCTGAGAGATGATTGTTGAGGGTTTGTGGTTTGAGTGATTTGAAGTGTTTTTGGATGAATGTGATGGGGAGAAAGTGTTTGATGTTGGTGATTGTGTGTTTGATCGTTGTGGTTCTTCCTGTGAAGGTGGTTTATGCGAATTTGGAAGGTGAGATTATGTCATTTGCTTCTGTTTGTTGTAATTTTCCAATTTTGGGGGGTTTTTTATTGTGATTTTCACTGTTTTATCTTTGAAATTAGGGATCATTAGTTTGCTAAATGTAGTATTAGAGTCAATAATTAGCTTTCTTGTAGCAATTCTTGTGTTGAAATCATTAGAAATGTGGTCTTTTGCAGGTGATGCTTTGCATTGTTTTTGTCTTTTGATTGTGATTTTCACTGTTTTGTCTTTAATTATTTAAAATTAGGGTTCTTAGGCTGATAAATGTAGTATTAGAGTCAATAATTTGTTTTATTGTAGCAGTTTTTGTGGTATAATCATTAGAAATGTTGTATCTTGCAGGTGATGCTTTGCATAGTTTAAGGACTAATTTAGATGATCCAAATAGTGTGCTTCAAAGTTGGGATCCTACCCTTGTAAACCCCTGCACATGGTTTCATGTGACCTGCAACAATGATAACAGTGTTATTCGAGTGTAAGTTTCACTAATTAACGATATATTCTATGATTAAATAAATTATAACCTTTTTTTTTAACTCTATTTTCAGTGATTTGGGAAATGCAGCTCTATCTGGTACATTGGTTCCACAGATTGGTCTTTTAAAGAATTTGCAGTACTTGTAAGTCATTGTAGTCATCTAACTATCACGATAAATGTATAGTTATGTACTTATCTTTAGCTTTAAGTTGTCTTTATTATATGATTTTGAGTTTTTGATGCAATGCTACAGGGAACTGTACAGCAATAACATAAGTGGCCCAATCCCTAATGATATCGGAAATTTGACGAATTTAGTGAGCTTAGATCTTTACCTCAACAGTTTTTCTGGGCCCATTCCAGTCACATTAGGGAGGCTATCGAAGTTGAGATTTCTGTATGTTTACTTACTTTATTCTCTGAATTATTGTGGATAGTTGTTATATATATTTTTTGCATGTGGTTTATTATGATCTCAAAACTATATATGTGATAATGTATTGGTGTTTCTGTGATGTGTTTAGACGGCTTAACAATAACAGTTTGAGCGGTCCGATCCCTATGCAGCTGACTAACATCACATCATTACAAGTGCTGTGAGTATTTTTTTCATCCCAGCTTTCACTTGATCATTAGCATGACTTTATGTGACAAACAGGCTACTAAACAAGTTTTTGTTTATTTTTAACGATGAACTATTGTACCAAATGTGATTACATGAATTATACCACTTCAATAAGTATCTATATTTTTTTTAATAAATTGATTTTAGGATGTTCTCATGCATTAAAAATCCACTTCAGGTGACTTTTGACCCGTGTTCTTTTGAGCTAGTTTTTGGATTTTGTGTTTTTGATTTGTTAGAGATAAAAGATTACCTGAATTTACCCACTAATCTTCATTAATTACTAAAACATACACCATTACAATAATTTGTAATTCAGGGATCTATCAAACAACCGTCTCTCAGGATCAGTTCCAGATAACGGCTCCTTCTCCCTATTTACACCCATCAGGTTAGCCAATAAAATATGAACTCATTTCATCCTTATGAGTTACAGTTCTAATAATACAACCGATCATCTGATTATCTGAATTTTGTTATTTTTTTAATGTATTTTTAAGTTTTGCTAACAACCTGGATCTCTGTGGCCCGGTGACCGGCCGCCCTTGCCCTGGATCTCCTCCTTTCTCTCCACCTCCGCCATTTGTGCCGCCACCTCCAATTTCTTTACCAGGTAATTGACTCTGTTATTGTCTAATGATTAGTTTAATTGGGTAGTTGGATATGTGTATTGAATGTTATTATTTGATGATTGCTTTTTAGGTGTTTGGGTATCCTGCTTCTGATTATGATTAGCTTGTTAAAAAGCTCATCCAAAGACCCCTTAAAATTTCTTTTAATTTTTTCAGGTGGAAACAGTGCTACTGGAGCCATAGCTGGAGGGGTGGCTGCCGGAGCTGCTTTACTGTTTGCCGCCCCTGCCATTGCATTTGCATGGTGGCGGCGTAGGAAACCGCAAGAGTTTTTCTTTGATGTACCTGGTTAGTTATCTGGCTCATGGCTCAGGCGGGTTGGGTAGCGGCTCAAAATGAGGGTAGTTTTATAGTATATGGGTCTGTTCAGCTGGGTTGAAATGCAATGATGCAAACACCTTTTCGTCCATTGTATGCTTTTTATTTATTTTAATTTTCGTAAATGTTTAACAAGTTACAATAGAATAGTATCGACCTTTTAATATGGATACTAGGACTAGGATGATGCATGCATAAAAATATTCTGGACAAGTTGTCAATAGCGGCTATAGTGACCGCTATAGCGCGCTACATAGCATATAGACAAGGTGTCGCTATTTGTGAATAGCGTCTGGTAGCGATTTTTTTCTATTTTTATAGTTTTTATTTATTTTATAACTATAAAATGACCCAAATAGAGTATTTTAGCCAATTTGGTGGTGTTTGCTTAGATTTTCTACTACTACATAGCTAAACATGTTATTTATTGAATGTAAAACATTTCTTAAAGTTTCTACTTTCTACTACCTTATCGCTAAACACAATATATCGGGCGTTATTTGCTACGTAGCATATAGGTAGCTTGTCGGTATATACTGCTATTTGCTATTGACAACTACGTGGACAACTTTCAACCTGTGTGACCTGTTTGCACTAGCTAAGGTTTTTTTTATTTTACCCATTCAACCTGTATAAGTGGCAATTCATGTGTTCAGATAGGTGGGCCCAAATATGACCTGTTTACGTCATCTTGTCAACCGAAACTGTAATTTCGACACATGTAACCGAAACTGAACAGCTTGAAACTGCCGCATGTAGTTAAAGAAGTAAATTATTCATGGTTTCAATAGTGATTTTTAATTTTTAACATGCTTATGCAGCTGAAGAAGATCCCGAAGTTCATTTGGGGCAGCTTAAAAGGTTCTCTTTGCGGGAATTACAAGTTGCAACTGATAGTTTTAGCAATAAAAACATATTGGGTAGAGGTGGATTTGGTAAAGTATATAAAGGGCGGTTGGCAGATGGATCACTTGTTGCAGTGAAAAGATTGAAAGAAGAACGAACACCAGGTGGCGAGCTCCAGTTCCAAACAGAAGTTGAGATGATTAGTATGGCGGTGCATCGTAATTTACTGCGGTTAAGGGGCTTTTGTATGACACCAACCGAACGGTTGCTTGTTTATCCGTACATGGCTAATGGCAGTGTAGCATCATGTTTGAGAGGTATTAATACGGATACTCCTGTTATAACACAAGCAAAACCTCCAAAATTATAAAATGTTACTTTTAGTTTATTGCAGATACTTTTAACTTATAGTTTTCTTTTCTTACTAAAATAATAATTCTTTTTGACATTTTTATGCTTGTAGAACGACCGCCTAACGAGCCACCTTTAGACTGGCCAACGCGTAAGCGAATTGCATTAGGATCAGCCCGTGGGCTTTCTTATCTGCATGACCACTGTGACCCAAAAATCATTCATCGCGACGTGAAAGCTGCAAATATATTACTGGATGAAGAATTTGAGGCGGTTGTTGGGGATTTTGGGTTAGCTAAGTTAATGGATTATAAGGATACACACGTCACAACTGCTGTACGTGGCACCATCGGTCATATCGCTCCTGAGTATCTCTCAACTGGAAAATCATCCGAAAAAACAGATGTTTTTGGGTATGGCATCATGCTGTTGGAATTGATCACGGGTCAACGAGCTTTTGATCTTGCTCGACTTGCTAATGATGATGATGTCATGTTACTTGATTGGGTAAGTATTTTAACCTTTGTCTAACTGCTTAAGGTGTTAATGTTTTTTGACCCATTTTCAACAAGTATTAGGTGAAAAAATGCATACTTTATAGTCTGGGTTGACATGTAATCATTTTTTTCCAATTTGTAGAACTTTTGTTGATAATTTATGCATAAACTTAAAGTTTTTGATGGTAATATTAGTTTTTAGTAAAATGACTTGCGAAGTTGAATGCAATAAGGTACAATATGTGTGCATTTGTGTGTTTCAGGTTAAAGGGCTTTTGAAAGAGCGAAAACTAGAAATGTTGGTGGACCCCGATCTAGAAACCAATTACATTGATTCAGAGGTCGAGCAGTTGATCCAGGTGGCGTTGCTGTGCACACTAGGCTCACCGATGGACCGACCCAAAATGTCTGATGTGGTCAGGATGCTGGAAGGTGACGGGTTAGCTGAGAGATGGGACGAGTGGCAGAAAGTGGAAGTTAACCGCCAAGAAATCGATCTTGCACCGCATCCTAACTCCGATTGGATTCTTGACTCTACCGAGAACTTGCATGCTGTCGAATTATCGGGCCCGAGGTAACTTGTAAGGAGTTTGAAGGTTTAGTTATCTGGAAATATGTTTGTTATGATTATGTAAACTAGTGTTATGGTGGTTGAATTTGTGCATATTTTGAGTTTGTATTTCATGGGTTTTGATAATGTTTATGATGGATTATTATTATAATTTATGAGTAGGTATGTAATTTTGCTTATATGGGTTGTGTTTGTTTTGGTAATATTGTAGGAGATGTTTGGTTTTATGTTTTGGAATCGATTATGATTATGGGACTTCGTGTCTTAGATAATCAAAATCATATAATTTTTAATATACTAATTTTTATTTTTTCTAGACATAAGGTGGTGTATTTATGCTTAGAGTGTTTTATAAAAAGCAATTTTCTACTTTTTTAACATTAAATTTTTTATTTTTGCAATGTAACCTTACAAAAATTGAGTTTTTACTTTTGAACCCAATTTTTTTGTTTTTACTTTTGAACCCAATTTTTTTTATCTTTTACAATTTGACCTTATAATTTTTTACTTTACAACTTTAACTCAACTTTTATCTTTCGTAAACTTCTGTTTTACGTTTCGCTTTAAGTTTTGCAAATTAATACGGGGCAACATGCATGTGTGGTTTAATATTTTTATGTTTTGTTTTACGTTTCATTTTAAATTTTGTGACTTAATACGGTGCAACATTATGTGTGGTTTAACTTTTATATGTTTATTTTTAGATGTTTGATAGGTTCATTGTAACACCTGTGTCATAGATTGATTTAATTAAACTATTCTATGTTTTACGTTTCGATCTAATTTATCTGCATTAACACAACCTAACTTCACTGTTGGTGGAAGTTGACGGTGGTGTGACATTTATGCTATTTGACATAGTTTTACACCCCTTCGCAACGCGATGACTTAATTCTAGTTAGTTTTAGTTGTCGAACAATAATTTTTTTGTTTTATTTTTTCATAAAGACCTAGCTTTAAACTTAATAATAACTATGATTATGTAAACTAATTTAAGCGCCTAAACATAACCTCGAATTTTAAACAGTAAAATTGTTCCCTCACCTTTGAAAACGGAAGAAAATCGAATTTAAAGCTAATATTTTGTTTAATTTTGGTTAACCATTGGTTTTGCACTTTTAAAGAAACTCAGCGTAAGTTCACTTAATATTTTGTTTAATTTTCAATTGCAGGGACGAAAGATGAAATTTAAGCAAACCTTAGGAACGATTTGTGTAATTTGAGTCATATAACATAGTAATGTTTTAATTTATAAGAGAGCGGGTCTTTAAACAACTGATAAAGATTATCATTTTGTAATCTTGAAATCATAAGTTTTCATTGTGGGAAACAATCAGTTGTAAAAATGTGTAGTGACGCTATGTATATCGCGCAATGAAATGATTTGTTTGCTCCCCCGCCCCTACTCAAAACTAGAGTTATATCAAGCACCGGTCGGTGTACCTTCTAACTTTTTAATTTTGAACGATTAATAAACAACTTATATGTTAGTAAGGGGTTGTTTGGCAACATCTAAATCAGCCTCTTAATGGTTCAGATGTCTGAATGGTTCAGATTGTTTGTTTCGCAAGCATATGTTTGAATAGTTCAAACATTTGCCTCTGAATGGTTAAGCATTATACTAATGCTGAATGGTTAAAATGTATAATGTTAAATGGTTAAAATCTTTTATCTGAATTGGTCAGACATTTGACTTTGAATTGTTAAGCGATATATTAGCTTTTAATGGTTCAGACATCTTAATGGTTTAGCATTTAATGGTTTATACCTCTTATTAATTCAACATTTAATCATTCAGAAATTGTCAAACAACCCCTAAAAAAGTTTCGGTTTTAGTGGTGGTTTGGTTAATTTGGTTATTTATATATATATATAATTGAAACTTAAATAACGGTTATTGAAAAATACAATCGAACTATAGTACTGAGATAAAGATGGTTATTGAAACTTAAAGGAGAAGAAATACAATACGATGAGATAAAGATGGCGCTCTCATCAGTTAGGGCTAGTGCTGAGAATTTAGGGGTTCGAGCCGAGCTAGAAATACGAGCTTCAGATTGAAAAACCTATAACCGGTTTTAAATTGTGTGTGATGGACTAATTAAACGAGTTAAAAGGTTTAACCCAAGTCTCAAATCATATGTTTATTAAAATGAGCTAATTTAAAATATGAAATAGGTCAATTATATATGATATTTTTTTTAAAAAAATATAAACATATATATTATATATAGTTTATTTAAAAAAATTTAGGCCACTCAAGAGATTGGACCTTGAACTGTCGTCCCTCTTTTGGGCTGGCCCTATCACCGGCGATACTACTGTGATAACTACAAAAACCTACACATGACATAGCTAGTGTCAAGTCGCTCTTTATATTTTTGTACTTTTAGAGGAAGGTTGGCATTTCCTTATACAAACTCTGAAGTTTGTACACCACCTTTCATAGAAATAATAGAGCAAATCATTCTTTCATTTTTTGTTCGGTTTGTCTGGGCAGATCGATTCTTAAGTCGATATAAGAGGGGTAGGCATGGTGGTTCTGGTGGCGGCATACCGGCAGACCTCCGCCTGAAGTAGTTGCTATTTTAACAAACAAAATCACTAGTTGTAACTAATATTACGTGTTACATATTCTCATGAGAATTCGTTACCCGTAAACTTAAGGATACATGGGATATTGTTGGAGCCGATGAAAATATGATTTAAATCTAAAATCTTTGTTAGAGGACCCAATTGAAACAGATCAAGGGGAAACATGGTTAACCATAACATCAAAAAAAAAAGTTTTAACTACTATCGTTATTTAGGTTTTTGCAACTATAAGAACAACATTTGATACTTGTCTGTATGTAACCTCAAACCTCAAGTAAGAACTACAGTTAACACCTTAACAAATTTTGTTAGTAAAATCCCAAGTTAAAATCACTGTATAAAAAATCCTACTTGACCATGATTTCGAACCAATTTAATCAAGAACCAAACCAAACACCGGTTCATGATTTAACTGTCTGTTATGTGTAAGCTGGGATGAATGAAAGAACTAGGATTTCATATACTTGATCTTATCTCGCTAGAAATAAGCAAGCAAATCTGATTCCGAATATATTACCTCTGTCTTAAGAACAACTTAAGGGCTGTTTGACAATCTCTTAATGGTTCAAATAGTCCAGCACTTAATAATTCAGACTGTTTGTTTCACAAACAAATGTCTAAATGGTTCAAACATTTGTCTTAGAATGATTAAACATTATACTAATACTAAATGGTTAAAAGATCTAATACTAACTAGTTAAAACCTCTTATTTGAATTGATCAAACATTTGCATTTAAAGAGTTAAATGATATACTAACTCTTAATGATTCAGACCTCTTAATAGTTAACACTTAATGGTTCATATCTCTTATTGGTTCGGTACTTAATCATTCAAAAGTTATTAAACAACCGCTTAATCTCCAGGCTGGTCCCATTATGAGGCTCCACAGAAACTACAAGTTTGTGTGTTTGTATGCACATCAAACCAACTTGTATTGCTTTAAAAAAAACCCGAGTGTGCTTATAGATGCAATGTTTTCACTCAACAATCTTACGTGCTCGCTTCCTAAGAAGCTAAACAACAAAACTGGAAACAGTGTAACTAGGTAGCAACAAGATCTACATAAACCCTCTCTCTTGCAGCCGCAAACAATCATCACAACAGCCACAAGCCAACACTCAAGTTTGTCTATTGTTGATTTTACAATGTAGTTTTCTATTTTGAAAGATTTTGAAAATGGACTGTTGTTGAATGCCAAAGTGTTTAAGACAACAACTTGATGAGTTGATAAATGCTGAAACTTTTTAAAAGAGAGATGCATACACCAACAATAACTCAACATAACGCAGTAGAACTTCATGGCTAGTGTTTGCATCCAAGACACGCTTTCAATATCCCAACATCATATTTCAAAGCCATCGATGAGATGTGGCTTTATCAAACTTTCAAGAACAATACCATAATAAGATAATCGAGATTTAAGAAGGTTTAATAATATAAGAAAGCCATTAAAGGTATATAGAAAACATGTCCATGCTCAAAGGCAATCAGCAACAAAAGCACAACTGAAACTGGTCTCTCTTGAAACATAACAGTACTTGAAATAAGCTATCAAAACTTACCAAAAACGATCCCACAAACAGAAAAGTACCTGTTTTCATGCCTTCTGGCGATTGTAGAACCTGAGCTTCTCTTCTGTGGTTTGGAAACGACCATGGCCGAATTTTGATGATGTGTCGATAAACTTGAGTTTGATTTCTTCAAGAGCCAAACGTGATGTCTGTGCAAGCAATGACTGGCGGAGTGTCACAACCCTCTTTTTGGGACCCACGCAGCAACCTTTGATCAACAAGTAGTCGTCTTTCACCACACCATAATGAGGGAAGCCACCCATTGGAGTTATGTCTTTCTCAGTCCTGTTCCAGTAATCATCAATATGCATTTGTATTGGGTAAAAGAACGTAATGAACAAGTATTTTTATTGGGTGAAAAAGATATTCTTTAAAACATAACCAACCTGTCAAACTCGGTAAGAGCAGAATGGGATTCTTGTCCAGATTTGCCAAGCTTGTAGATCTTCTTGTTCATTTCAGTACGGTGATGGTAGCCATTTTGACCAGCCCTAGCAACAGTGAATGACACCCTGGCAGGATGCCATGCTCCAATACAAGCAACCTTGCGCAGACCCCTGTGAGTCTTACGTGGCAAACGAGTCACACCCCAACGGGTCACCACACCTTCATAACCTTTACCCTTTGTTACACCAATGATGTCAATCATTTCATCCTTCCGGAAAACAGCATCAATTGGGATTTGTTTCTCAAAGAAATCATAAGCAAAATCGACTTTTTGGGCAACTGTTCCACCGTTCACTTGGATTTCCATAAGATGTGCTTTCTTCTGCTTCAACCCCTTCATTTTCCTTATCTGAGTAAAATATAAAATTATATGAAGAGTTAGGTTTAAATGCTTTCTATTTGAGGTAATGAGGTTGTAATATATAGATAATCTCTTGTTAAGCATGAGAAGATTTTACCTGTGTGTGAGCCAAAACCCTAATAACAGTTGCATATTTCTTCATTTTCTCCAATTGAGATTGAATATCCTTCTTACCCTCATCAGACTCAAACTTCTTAGAGTACTTAGTAAACGCCTTCTTCTTAGACTTGCACCAGTTCTTGTAAAACCTCCTCTTCACATCTTCACTCAAATGTTGAACCCAAACAGTGTTCAAGGATCGGAGCCCACGGGGGGTCTTGACATAAGCAACCACCCCAACAACCACCATTGGTGGTGTCTCAATGATGGTAACAGCCTCACAAGTCTCCTTCTTGTGAAGCTCTAAAAATCAAAAATCATCGTAAGGGGCCGAAAAAAGAAATCAAACACAAAACTAAAAAGGTACTTAAACATCAACAATAGCTTACTTGATCCAGGTTTCTCGACCTCTCTGACGATATGGGTCATACCAGCTTTGTAACCCAAGAAAGCAGTTAGCTTGCATGGCTTGGTTGGGTCATCCTTGGGGAAAGCCTTCACTGCAAGATGCATAATGAAAACATAGATAATAACTAGATTACCGCATAAAACTTAATCGACTATTATTAAAAACAAAAAATATAATGTCATTTGATACAATAAATGTAACATGTCATGAGCAGTGCGCAACACCGTTTGACAGAAAGTAACCCGTAAATTAATTATAACAAAGAAAAATACCACCATAAAGACTGTTTATTAGAACCCCTTGAGAAATGATAAACATCTACATACATAATTAATGTCCAAGCAAAACTAAAACATTTTACAGAAATTGTATAACATTTAAAAAAAATAGGAAAAAGAAAAAACAAATCCCCACATAACTCCTTGCAAAATAACCTTCAAACTTGGTATAAAATTTTATTTTTTAGAGAAGAAAAAGGTTCATCAAAATGACACAATCTTTTGGACAAGTAAACACATTTACAGTAATTAGCAAAAACAAAGAAAAATAGATAAACACACATACATAGATACAGCACATACATTCACAGATACACACATACATAGATTTGTTTTACAAATGATCACCCACATTTTTCAGTGTTACAAAAAACAATGCAAAAAAATATATGTAAACTTATGTGTACCTTTTCCTCTGTGGCGAGCAGCCCGCTTCCTGGGAAGAAATCCAAGAGAACCATGCCTGGGGTGCTCAAACTTCCTGTGCGACATCCTTCTCCCTCACCTATAGATACAAACAAAAGAAAAACAATTACAAACACTCATCAGAATCAACATAAATATCCCAAATTCAATGAACACTCACAAAATGCAAGAGCATTATAATTAAATGTACATAAAAACATAACTCATTTTCTTGTCCACAAGACTAATACATCAACAACAAAACACGTTCATAAGAACACAGATCCATATCTTCCATCTCCATTCACGTAACAAAAGGGTTTTTATCTACCAGAAGACCAATTTACATTTACATCAAACAGCTCCAAATCATTTATTATCAAATGAATTCAACAATAGATTTAGATTATTACGAAATCAAGAATCTGCAAATGTAAATATAACATTATCACTCCTATATTCACCAATAAAATGTAGGGTTTTGAGCAGGCAGAAGACTGTATAACAACTACATCAAACAGCTTCAAATCCTTGATTATCAAATGAATCAGCTCAAATGAATCATATAGCTTCAAATCATTGATTATCAAATGAATTCAATAATCGACTGTATTACAGTTGAATCATATAGCTTAAAATCATTGATTACCAAATGAATTCAACAACTGATTGATATGAAATCATGAGATATAAAGAAATATCAGAAGGAAGAAAGAACCTGCAAAGATAGCCGTGCGGCGATTGTTGCCCCAGTGAACTGTAATCTAAAACCCTAGCTCCTTATACATATAATCAAATTAATTTATGAAAAACGCCCTGAAGTATGTAAGGCGCACAAAAAAGGCCCCTAATCTTTCATAGGTATGACATGTACGCCTCTTAACATGCATAAACGAGCTGAGCTGTGGCTCGTCAAAAAATTTTCACGCTCGGTCTCGACTCGTTTATTGTTAATTTATTAATTTTTTATTTTTATTTAATTACTTAATATTTATTTCTAATCATAATTTATGTTTTTTATATATAACATATTATATATTACTTATTTATTTTTTATCATCATAATA
>BJCM01061639.1:0-29521 GCA_018326385.1 Flaveria bidentis
TGTATGAGGTTTACTTAGATTTGTTTTGATGTCAAGTTTCTTTGATGTTATCTTGTATTGAGGTGTTTGGTTGGGTTGTGTTTTGGTTTACTTGATGTTTGTTTGGTGTTATATGGTTGATGTACTTTGATCACTTAATGTTTGGTAACAAAAAGGTGCATACGTAAAAGGTTGTGCATGCATGCAACCATGCATACGTGCAACATATATATATACACATAAACACATAATACACATATGTATATATTTATTAAAAGATGGCACATGCATACGTAGGATATGTATGTAAACATGCATACTTACAGTTTTAACATATATGTGCCCATAATTATTCATAATATATATAGATAACAAATAATAGAATTTATTCATATTTTTAGGGTCGTCACATTGCATGACTTCAATACCTTCAATTTAATAAAAATGATAAAATTCCATTTAAAGTGGAACCCATCTTTCTTGATGACTTTTTGGACATGTACATGCACCATCCACATAAGTCTCAAAGCCATCAATAAGCTTTTTGGTTTGTTATTGCAAGCATATATACCAATTATATGTTAGAAGAATAGAATCTGTTATATATTCGGGATAGGTTTTATTATTATTTTTCTTTTACTTTTAATCTAACTGCTCTATCAATGGTAATTTTAAATGTCAAACTACAAGAAAATGATGACGTTAGATGCTTAAATGGTTAGGGTAAATAAACTTTGACTTTTAGTTGAATGTATTTACCATCTGATCTAATTTGTGTATTAATATATGTCCATATAAGACTATTGCATGCATTCATCATCTAATGATGTATACCCTCCAAATATATCGATTTTTTCTCTACTGAAAAAACTAACGCTTAGCCGGATTGAAATCTCGAAAGCGTTCAAGGAGTGGATCTAGCGCAATGTAAATGAATCATGATTTTTTATGTAATTACAAATGCATTTGCAAAATCCCAACAAAAACAAGTAAAAAGATGTAAAAGAAAATCTAGTGAAGCTCTCTAGTTTGTTCTTATATGATAGCTCAACAAGGCTGCAATGGATAATTCTTTCAATATTCTGAAACCAAAATACAGACCATATATAAATATGTTATTATTATTAGATTAAATTGTCACAATCTTATCAGAATTTATGTTAGAGACATGGGTGGATAGGAAATGAAAGAAATAATATGTTAAACTTGCATGTTATCATCAGTTTGAGGTTTATGGATTTGTACTCCATCTATTGTAGACATTCATAGTTTCATGCACAAAAACTTGTGTGTTGATTTATTGATGGAGATTGAACATTTCTATAAGAGGGGCGGTAAATTTTTTTCAGGGGTCGAACTCGATATATAAAAAAAAATTACACTATCGAGTCAAAAATTTATACTACCTGACTAAAAATTAACACCACTAACCAAAAAATTAAAAGGGCACCCCTGTTATCCTTTGCCTTTGGGTTGATTGGCATTCAATGCTTCTTACTAGAAATATAGGGTTGATTTGGGGAAAATTTTCAAGATGTCATCTAAATAATTCCACAAAATGTCCCTTTGAATTATCATTTCTTTATTAAATGCCCTAAATACAAATGTTTCTATATAAATTTGACCCCACTTGGATTTGAACAAAATTTATGTTGGTACGTAGATAGAAATAAACAACTCAAAATGGTGTATACAAAATTATGTAAAACGTTATATTTTGATATTAATTAGAGAAAAACAAAATATGAGTAAAATTAATTAAATTGATATGATAATCATTATAATAAGCCTACAAACATTTTTCAAAAAATCGCATATCATATGTGCAGACAACCCTATAATATGGGCGGGCCGTTCGTATTTTGACACGTGACATTTTTTACCTTAGATTAAGCTCAACGTCATGTTCAAATATAATATACAATTACTCGCCTTTGAAAACGTTAATGTCGGCTGGTATTGGGCGTGATCACTCCTCGCTTTATCAGTCGGTCACAATAACTGAAACCAAACCTGCGGATGCTTGTGATAAAGTATTGGCAACTTGTGTATCGCTGCAAGTAGGGCTGCAAACGAACTGAATGTTCAGCGAACAGTTCATGAATTGTTTGGCGGAAAATTCGTTTATGTTCGTTTGTTTAGTAAATGAACGAACACGAACAAGAAAATTCCGTTTGTTTAGTTAAACAAACAAACATGAACACAAGCCGCGTTCGTTTATTTATGTTCATGAATGTTCGATAATGTGTTTGTTTATGTTCGTTCGTTAACGTTCGAAACTGTGTTCGTTTATGTTCGTTAATGTGTTTGTTTATATTCTTAAATTTTTGTGTTAGTTGTCTTTATGACTATTATATCAATGATTTTTTTGATATTTATGTTAACTACTTATTTATTTTTTAATGATTTTGTGCAATTTTTGTAATAAAAATGTAAATTTTATTCTAAAATAAATCTATAATCATTTGTATTCATTTTTGTATATAAGCTTCTTTGTGTTCGTCATGTTCATGAAAAGTTTATCTATGTTCATTTGCTTTTATTTGTGTTTATTTGCGTTTGGTAAGTATTCGTAAACAGTTCATGATTTATTTGAACTTTAAGAAAATGATTGCATGTTGATTGAAAATAAGCGAAGACAAACACGAATAGGAATTCAAAACAAATAAACACAAACCACTTTAAAAGTAAATTTAGGTATCGAGTATAAGAATAAAAGATAACATAAAATAATTTTATATTAAAACAAAAAAGATATATCAAATTGGAACTCAAATTTAAGAAAAATACTAAAGAACAAAATAGGCATCATATTTATATATGTTAATATGTATTATAATATAATAATAAAAGAAACGGGAGAAGGAAGGCCTAAAAAAAAGTAAGTAGATATAAGTTATATCCTATGCATATAGAATGGTAAATCACTATTCACTTTAGTTTCAACTGTAATAGTTTATAATTATTTGATTTTACAAAATTTTTTATAATTATCGTTGTTTAATTATTTTGTTGCATTAAACATCCCTTGTCTAATAGTAATTTGTCACACTTTCAATTAGATTTCAAAGAGAAATCAAAAGCGACAAGTGAAAATATGTTATGAAAATTATACCCAAAATTGACTATGTGAATCCTTTATACATAGTCGAAATATTACATTGATTAACTGAACTTGTATACCATCAATTGGTAGATAATATTATAGAAGATTAAAATTCATTAGAAACTAACCTTGGTTTAAACTAACTTTTGTAAAAACCACCATCGGTTTTAGTAAACATAAAAGGATTCAAAAGAAGCTTGTGATAAATATCCAACATATGTATTTATTCAAGATGTCTTGTTAGTTTTAGCAAATAATATCCTGTTATAAAACGATGTGTGATATGCATTGTTTTAAGATATGTTGTAATTACATTTATGGTTCTAGCAGCTTCTGTTTCCTCTATGAAAACATTGATTCAAGAACTAGCGTGGATGTCACGAGTATTGTGGGCGCAGTACTCTTTGGCGTCGGGTGTGGTGCTTGCTCTCGTCGCAGCCACGACGTACTTATTTTGGTCTCCTTTTGTATCCAGGTGCTTAATGTCTTACGCTCGATAACTATACATCATGTGTTAATCTTACGTGTGTTCTCAAGTTTACTAAAGGAAAGGAAAGAAAGGATTTCAAAATAAATGAAAGAAATGGTGCAGGTGATTATTAATGTAGCTGATGAATGATGGGTCGATGGATTTAACTAATGGCTCAACATGCTACATGGTTCATTTCTTATTTTCTTTAGCCCAATATATCCCTATATTAATATCTTTACTTTTGGGCAAATACTCGAACAATATTTGGGCCTGGTCATTAATATGATTTCAAGTCTAACTCACTCTAACCATTTGACTTCATGTGTCACTCATAAGCCCATTTATTTGATATTTCAAAATATATTAGTAAGTTTAAAGTGCTGTTTGGTAATTTTTAAATGATTAAATGCAAAACTAATAAAAGGTCTGAAGTTTAAATCATCAAGTGTTAAACCATTAAGAGGTCTGAACCATTAGGAGTTACTATATCGTTTAACTATTAAGAGGCAAATGTATGACCAATTCAGATAATATGTCTTAACCATTCAGCATTAAACCTCTTAACCATTTAGCACCAGTATAATGTTTAACCATTCAAAAGTAAATGTCTTAACCATTCAGAAGTAAATGTCTTAACCATTCAGACATATGTTCGCGAAACAAACAGTCTGAACCATTAAGTGTTGAATCATTCAGACATCTGAACCATTAAAAGGTTGATTAAGAGACTACCAAACAACCCCTTAGATTCACCCATAAATCACCACCACACCCCTCACCTCTTCCTCTATCTTCTTTTCCTTCTCATCCAACGGTCACTTTTTCTCGTCATGACACAATTGTCCGCCCGAACATTTTCCTAACTAATCTAGCTGTTTAAGATTAATATCAGTCTCTCTAATTAATCCTCGAGGAATATTGTCCGGATGCTTTTTCTAGTTACATTAACTCGCATGTTTTCTAATTGGATGATGATATATTTGTATGTATCGCTAAAAGATCACAAGATATTGTTGATACTTAGAATCAAGTAACGCTAAATTCTTTTTTATGAATTGTTCAGTTTATATTGGAGTATTTGGTAACACACGCTACTACACCAAGGTGACATGTTGAGATGTAAAGAACTAAAGGCATATTGACATAGCATTGTAACACTAATTATAATAAACCTTTATATTAAACAATTAGATCATGAAACCGTTAGCAAATTATTTTGTCAAGCGGCCAAATCATTAAATGACATATATTAAATAGTTTTTGTTTAATTTTAGGTGTTTACACTTTACAAGTTGTAAAAAATTTTATATCCTTTTCTTGATATCATGTGAAGCCAAACAACTATTTCCGCGTTGATTAAAAGCAATTCTTTGAGCATCTATACCTTTTTTTGTTGATTAAATACCCAGGATTTAAATATTAATAACGGCTCACAAAAACAAGTAATTGAAAAGGTGAAGGAAATCAATATCAAAAAATTAATTTATGAAAGAATTTTAATCATATGAAGAATATCCTGTGGAATTTAAGTAATATATATGCATCGTCCATGTATATTTTTTTGGTTATTAACTTGAATTTATAATTTAAAAAAAACTATACTTATGAGGCCTGACGGAGTGGTATTCGGGGAGTTTCCCCACCGAGTCATCAATATAATTTACTGGCCGGGAACACCATTACTCTTGATCGGTGCGTATTTACACGATCGCTAAGTTTATGCCAACATCCTAACTGTTTAACGACGGCTATATGGCCTCAAAAATAGCCATGTGGTAAAAGTGGTAAAGAGTGTTTCCTCTATGATAAAAGTGTTGGAATTATGGGTCAAACTAATTATACTAAACTAGAAGGACTTATATTGACAATCGTGCATAGTTAAAGTTGATAGCTTTTTCTTATATGTGTTAGATAGTTCAGGGGGGAGATATGTAACTTTCTAGGTTACGCGTATTATAAAAGGGTTAGAAGGTAGTTAGGTTAGTTTACTTCTTCGGTTTTGCTTGTACACTCAAATCATACCTGATTTGAGGTTTTCTTTCATTCTTTGTATTCGTTTGATCATAACCGTTATGATCGGAAGTAGTGAATGTTCAAGATTCCATCATCGTGTAGATTTGATTTCATTCATATTGAGTTTAATTTTCACAATTGGTATCAGAGCCTGGTTAATGCTCAATTGAACTCGGAATCTACTGGGGAATAGATTGTACGCGCGTAAGAGATCAAGATGGTGTCTACGAAGTTTGAATTGGAAAAATTTGATGGCCGGAATGATTTTGGTCTGTGGAGAATGAAAATGAGGGCTCTCCTTGTTCATCAGGGCCTGGTGGAGGCATTGTCTGGTGGAGGTCCGACGATCACGTTGTCACCAGAAGCAACAGATCAAGAAAAGAAAGAGGCCAAAGAAGCAGAAGATAAGAGGAAGGATATACAGCAAAAGGCACATAGTGCCATTATTTTGAGCCTGGGAGATCGTGTGTTGAAGGAGGTATCAAAAGAAACCACAGCTGTTGGAATCTGGTTGAAATTGGAGGGATTGTACATGACAAAGTCTTTAGCAAATCGATTATACCCAAAGAAAAGACTCTACACATTTCATATGGCATTAGGCAAAACTATTGAAGACCACACCGATGAATTCAACAAGTTGATGCTTGATTTAGGTAATATTGATGTAAGTTTAGAGAATGAAGACCAAGCAGTTATATTCTTGACTTCTTTACTTCAGTCATATGAACACTTTGTTGATACTCTGATGTATGGGAGAGAAACTCTGTCCATGGAAGAAGTGATGTCTGCAATTAATTCTAGAGAATTAAAGAAGAGATCAGATGGTTCAAAGGAGGCTGGTAGTAGTGGGTTGATGGTCAGAGGTAGATCTGATCAAAGAGGGTACAAGAATAAGAGTCAACACAAATCAAAGTCAAGGTTCAAAAGGAAATGCTATATTTGCAATTCTGAAAAGCACCTAAAAAGGGATTTCCCAGAAAGGAAGAATAAGAGACAAGATAGAGTCATCCAAAGCATCAAGGTAATACATCTCCTGAAGGTTCAATGGATGGATATGAGAGTTCAGAAGTGTTGGTGGTCACACGGGGAATCATGGCTGATTCATGGATGATGGATTCCGGCTGCTCTTACCACATGACTCCATTAAAGAAGTTCTTTAAAGAGTATAAAGAAGTGGATCTTGGAGAAGTAAGATTGGGTGATGATAGATCTTGTAAGATTGAAGGGTATGGAGTAGTTGATCTGAAACTTGACAATGGAACCACTATGGAACTGCACAATGTAAGGTACATTCTTCAACTAACCAAGAATCTTATTTCTTTGGGTACTTTTGAAAAGGATGGGTGCAGTGTGAATCTAAGAAATGGCAAAGCCAAGGTAATAAAAGGGTCCATGGTAATGTTGACTGGATCCAAAGTTGGCAATAATTTGTATGTTTTAGATGGTTATGCTGAATCTGGTAGTGCAGCTATGGTGGAGGGAAAGAAAGAGAATCAAGCAATGCTATGGCATAGAAGACTGGGTCATATTAGTGGACAGGGAATTGTAGAACTAAAGAAGCAACAAGTACTAGGAAACTTGAAAGAATGTGAATTTGGGTTTTGTGAACACTGCGTAATGGGAAAATCACATAGGGTAAAATTCACAAAAGGCAGACATAGTACCAAAGGTATTTTGGATTATGTTCATGCAGATCTATGGGGACCAACTAAGACTGCTTCTTTAGGTGGTGCTCATTACTTTCTCTCTATAGTTGATGATTACTCTAGAAGGTTGTGGGTTTTCATTCTTAAACACAAGCATGAAACATTTTCCAAGTTTAAGGAATGGAAAATTAAAGTAGAGGCACGGACAGGAAAGAAAGTGAAGAAACTAAGAACAGACAATGGACTTGAGTTTTGTAACAAGGAGTTTAGTGAATTGTTCAGGATTGAAGGTATGTCCAGGCATCTAACAGTGCCTGGAACACCTCAGCAAAATGGGCTTGTGGAAAGAATGAACAGAACCATTCTAAACAAAGTTAGATGTATGCTACATGAATCAGGGCTGCCCAAGAGTTTTTGGGCAGAGGCTGTCAATACTGCTGCTCAATTAATTAATAAGTCACCCTCATCAGCAATTAACATGATGGTGCCTATGGAGAAGTGGTCAGGGTCAAAGACAGTATATGATGATTTAAAGGTGTTTGGTTCTATAGCTTATGCACATGTTAACCAAGACAAGTTGGAACCCAGGGCAATAAAGTGCATATTTCTTGGTTATCCTGATGAGGTTAAAGGGTATAGATTGTATAAACTAATAGATGAAAGTAACAAAGTATTTTCAAGTAGGAATGTTACTTTTAATGAAGAAGTGTTATACAAAGATGTCTTGAAAGCAGTAGAGAGAAGCTCAGTTCAGAGTTCAAAAATTGAGGTGGAGACTTTTGAGTCATGTACTGACACAAACCCTATAACACTTGATAATGACCATTCAAGTGGCAGCTCTAATGGCAATGCCGAAAGAGCTGCAAGTCAGGGATCTACTAGTACCAATTCTTATAGCTTAGCTAAGAATAGGACTAGAAGACAAGTATTGCCACCTGTCAGGTTTAGAGAATCAACTGATTGTGTTGAAAGTGAAAATGACTTGACTGCTTTTGTTTTTATGACAGCTGAGCAAGAAAGCATGGAAGAACCCTTAACCTTCTATGAGGCCATTAAGTCAGCAGATAAAGATAAGTGGATCTTAGCTATGAAAGATGAGATGAAATCTTTATATGAAAATGAAACATGGGTTTTAGTTGATAAACCATATTATCAAAAATTAGTAGATTGCAAATGGTTGTTTAAAGTCAAGGAATGACCAAGGTTCAAAGCCAAGCTAGTGGCAAAAGGATTTACTCAAAGAGCATGTGTAGACTATAATGAGATATTTTCTCTTGTGGTAAGACACACATTTATCAGAGTTATGTTGGCAATAACTGCTCATTGTGATTTGGAGTTGGAGCAGCTGGATGTAAAAATTGCATTTTTACATGGTAAGTTGGAAGAAACCATTTATATGAGGCAGTCACTTGGTTTTGAGGTGAAGGGTCAAAAGGAGAAGGTATGTTTGTTAAAAAGATCATTATATGGTCTGAAACAATCTCCTAGACAATGGTATCTCAGGTTTGATGAGTATATGACAAGTCATGGATTTACAAGAAGTCATTATGATAGTTGTGTGTATATGAGGGAATATGCTCAAGGAAAGTTTATATACTTGCTGTTATATGTAAATGATATGCTAATTGCATGCAGCAGCAAGGAAGAAATAAGGGTCACTAAGGATTTGTTGAAAAGTGAGTTTGACATGAAAGAGTTGGGTAATGCAAGGAAGATATTAGGTATGGAGATATGCAGGGACAGAAAATTATATCAGTTGAAACTATCTCAGTCTGGGTATCTTAAAAAGGTATTACAAAGATTCAACATGGATAAATGTAAGCCAGTGACTACTCCTATGGCTCAACATTTTAAACTGTCAAGTCAAGACTCACCTCAGTGTCCAGAGGATGAGAATTTTATGAAAAAGATTCCATATGCCAATGCAGTTGGGTGTCTGATGTATCTTATGGTTTGCACTAGGCCAGACATAGCTTATGCAGTAAGCTTGGTAAGTAGATACATTGCTTGTCCTGGAAAGATGCATTGGCAGGCAGTTAAATGGGTATTTAGATATCTTAATGGCACTCAAAATGTTGGTTTAATATTTGGTAGAGATAAGGTTTTGAATACTAACATTTTGGGATATGCTGACAGTGATTTTGCTAATGATCTTGATAATGGAAGATCAATCACTGGTTTTGTGTTCACCTTGTTGGGGAGTGTTGTGAGTTGGAAAGCAACTTTGCAGCCAACAGTTACATTATCAACAACTGAGGCAGAATTTGTGGCATTAACTGAAGCTGTCAAAGAGTGTCTATGGTTAAAAAGGTTAGTTTCAGAGCTAGGTATGGTAGTTAATGACTCAGCTATTCTATGCGACAATAGAGGTGTTGTGTAATTGGCTAAGAATCAGAGTCATCATGAAAGAACTAAGCATATCAGGGATAAACTATTTTATTAGAGATGTGGTTAAATCTAAAGAGATTGAGATTAAAGAAGTTGATACTCTTGATAATGCAGCAGATATGTTTACTAAGGCATTACCGGGTCCTAAGTTTGAGTATTGTATGGAGCTGCTGAATTTGGACTAGTTTGATCCAAGGTGGAGTTTGTTGAAATTATGGGTCAAACTAGTTATACTAAACTAGAGGGACTTATATTGACAATCGTGCATAGTTAAAGTTGATAGCTGTTTCTTATATGTGTTAGATAGTTCAGGGGAAGATATGTAACTTTCTAGGTTACACGTATTATAAAAGGGTTAGAAGGTAGTTAGGTTAGTTTACTTCTTCGGTTTTGCTTGTACACTCAAATCATACCTGATTTGAGGTTTTTTTTCATTCTTTGTATTCGTTTGATCATAACCGTTTTGATCGAAAGTAGTGAATGTTCAAGATTCCATCGTCGTGTAGATTTGATTTCATTCATATTGAGTTTAATTTTCACAAAAAGAATAGGGGAAATGAAAAGAATGATAAGGTGACGTTGACGTAACATTTGATATGGTAATAGTATGTATGTATAGTAAAACTCCAATCCATTTGTCTTGCATGTTCATATTTTTTTAACGTGTAATGGCATGCTTGTTATTGATGTGTTTTATTTGTAGGTTATTTTTATCATGCTTGTTACACACTATACGAAAAATACAATAAACCATGTCGTTGCTTATGTGCACCATATAAAACCTATATGAACAACCTACAAATAAACAAAAAGCTACATTAAAAAAAGACGCCATTTTCTTATGTTGCTTAAATAAATAAAACCTAATTACTATCATAAAAGTTCAGAATTAAAATAACCTACAAATAAAATAAAAGACGCCATTTTCTTATAAACAAAATAAAATCTTCTTGCGATGAAGTTGTATCTTGAACTTCCTCTACCAATAAATATACAATTGGATTTTAACAATCACAAGTTTCATTTATTGGTCAGGATTAATCTTAACTCAATAAATATTTACAGATACTCCTAACTTTGAGTTTATTTTCCTCTAACGATCTCTTACCAACTGAGAGTTAGTTTTTTATGGCCAAATCACTAAACAGAAAGTTAAAATCTATCATTAGGTCCATGAATTTGAAACTTTCGCACCCAAAAACTCGTCAATCTTCACCTTCTGATTTGAACCATCGAACTTGTTAGAGGTAGATTTTAGGTGATGATGGAGGTTAAACAATTAAAAACGGACCTAATTAAGACTAGGCGGTGCTGGAGTTGAAAAATGACTCAAAGTTTGTCTCATTTCATCAAAAAAACTAACCAAGGTTAACTCTCAGTTAGTAAGGGATTATTAGAGGAAAATAAGTTTAAAGTTAGGAGTGTCTGTAAATATTTTTTAAGTTAAAATTAATCACGGCCAATAAATAAAAGTTAGAATTATAAAAATCCAATAACAAAAAAATAATTAAAGTTATACTTGCTCATATCAATATTTTCTTTCTCGAAATATAACAAGTCGCATGAAGATAGTGGGAGTTTAATTGCAACAAATCCATTGAGAGATATTTGTAAAGTAATAGGCGTGAAAATAAACCTTTTTTAGACAAAAAAATAAATATAGATAAAGTTTATAGGGTTAGGATACGTTTTTTTTCTTAAACTCCCAACAACTATTAATAATAGTTTCATCCTCCCTCAACGGTTCTAAAAGAGAAACGGGTTTGATGGAAAATGACAGAATTTTCACCGATCTTAAACAAAAAATATATAGAAAAACCCCAAAACCGAGGAGTCGAATTTCAGTCCAGGATTTTTTTCACATCGGTGAGACTTTTCCCGACCAAGACTCCGTATGTCCTAATAAATAGATTTGATTGTAAATTCGTAATGGTAATTTAATTTAATTTAATTTAATTAAAGTTATTCTGTCATTTTCCATCACTCATGCATCATCCATCGCATATGTAAAGTTAAAATTAGTAAACGGCACCTAACTTTTGTGTCTCCTTTTGTAATTTGACAAACTTCGATGGCAAATACGCGTGCTAATGTTCTTTTATTTCACTATTTTCGTTTTGCATCTTCTACTTTGCTTAATGACAATTTAGCCCTTTTGAAGTATAAGATGTATTGAATGCATCATTTGTATTCATTTCCAATATCATTCCTTCTAAGTAACATTTTAAGATAAATAGAAATAAGAATTTTCATAAATCCATCCTTTAAGATAAGCAAAATGGTTGGAAAACGATTTGGCAGTTTAACGGTTCAGTCTACAATTCCATTTTGTTGGTTTAGTGGTTTACTGGTTTAATGGCTTGGTCGAAAATTCGAAAATTGAAATCACTTGGGTAAAATAACTTTTATCACAACATGCAAACTAGACCATGGCTACGACTATGCACGAGTTCATCGTTACAGTCCAATTAAGTGAGGCAAGATAAATAGGTACACGTTAAAAAAATCTTATTTTAAAATTTAGAAAACCATAATACTATAAAACTTATAATACACATGTAAGGTTACATGTAATGGTTACTTCGCGCACACAACAGACAGTGCTTTGTGAGCGCGTAACGTGACGTCAAATGTTTGCGCAACGTGACGTCAAATGTTCGCGCAACGTGACGTCAAATGTTCGAGGGGATGAAATGACATTTTTGCAAAAGTTGGAGAGTAAAACGAATCTCTCACCTTTAAAAAAACCCCTTTTTGCGTTCTTCATCACACAACCTTCTGTCATCACCACCATCATCTCAAAATCAACACAACACAGAGAAAAAGAGTAAATCAACATCAATCTACACACAAAAAACAACTGAAAAATGTCGAAATCACCTCATCTTCTCATGATATCTGCTCTAATCCTCATCACCTTCATCACCACCGCCGCTTCAACAGCCGGAAACCACCGCGTGACCTATTTTCCGGCCACCGTCAGCGGCGGATGCAACGGATCTACCGCCGATTGCCTCGCCGGAGGTGCAGATCTGGAGTTTGACGACCTGGAGTTCGCGATGGATAGCGAAAACAACCGGCGTATTTTAGCGTACAGACGGCGTTACATCAGCTACAGTGCGCTGAGTAGGAACAATGTCCCGTGCTCACGGCGAGGTGCGTCGTACTACAACTGCCGCTCCGGCGGTCAGGCCAATCCGTACTCCCGTGGCTGTAGCGCCATCACACGCTGCCGCCGGTGAGTCTCCGTTGATCCGTCGGTGAATCGGTGGTGATCCGTCGGTGAGTTTACGGTGAGTCGCCGGAGATCCGCCGGTGAGTTGGCGGTGAGCGGTGGCGTTTGTGTTTGTTGTTTTGTTGATTGAAGTTAATATTAATCAATTAATATATATACAGTTTTCGATTTGAAGTGAAGTACAATTGGATTCATATATTGGTTTTTGATGATGAATTGGTGTTGATGTTGATGAGATTGATGATATACTGTTGTTGGATTCAATCTTTCTTATACAGTATTTTGATTGCTGAATGCTGATGAATTGATGATAATAAGATCTAAAGATGTGATATTGATTATTGAGTTGATATGTTCATGTGTATCAGTTTTTTGTGTGAGGTGAATGTTTTGGTTGAATTATTGATGCATCTTGTGTTGTCAATTGTGATGGTGATTCCTGTTTGACAAAGTGACAGACCTTTGTGATTAATCATGGGTTGTTGAGTTGTACTTGGTGCATTAGAGGTTGTACTTTGATTGGTATTTTAAGAGCTATGATCATCGGATGAAGATTCCAGAGGCAATGTGAAATAGTGATTGTGGGGTTGTAGGGTTGTACATTGTGCAATGGTGTTGTACTTTATTAGTGATGGTTGTTGGGGTTTGTAATGGGAGTTTCATGTGGGATTGTACATCCTGTATTAAGTGTTGTACTTTAGATGTGGTGTTATATCATATATGTGTGTATTTTGATGGGTTTTGTTCGCGCATTGTAATAGTTGAGTTTTAAATAAAACAAGTAACATTGTGTTTCAGAGTTTAATAACTGAAAGAAAAGAAAAGAAGTAAAAAAAATAACGTTGTGTTTTCGAGTTTAATAAGTGAAAGAAAAGAAAAAAAGTGAAAAAATTAGCGAAAATGAAGGAAATTAGCGAAAGACAAGAAATGAATAAAAGAATTTTAAATTAAAAAAATAGTAAGAATTTAATGTGTTTTATTTATCTTTACTTTTCATTTTCTTTTATTTTGGAAGAAAAATTAAACGAAAATTTATTGAAAAATTCTCTTTTATTTCTTTTTATTTTCTTCCTTTAAAAGCCTTCGGAACATAAATTTTTTTGTGTTTTTTTCATTTCTCTTCTTAGAGAAAACAAAGAAAACGTTAAAACACGAATATCTTTTACTTTTCATTCATTTTTCTTTTTAAATAAGACTAGTTAACACAATGTAAGGGTCTAATGTTTTTTATTTTATTTTTTTGTTATTATTATAACAGTGATAAAATAATCCTTTTCTGAATGACCAATTCATATTGATTTAGCATATTTTATAACATCTTTTGGTATTAAGAATTAAACATGTTGCAATTTAACAAAGCTTATGTATCAAACACAATGATCAATATACATGCGTCGCAATAATTATTCATGTGTAATCGTTGTTTGTTGTGTTGCATGTGTTTCAATCTTGTAATTTTTCTTCATTTAACCTTCCACTACATAAGACCCCCGCTTGAATATTCTTATAGCATGATGATACAGCTCATCAAAACTATTATTGTTTTAATATTACAATTATTTTTAAGCATATTTTGTTTTATTTTAACTTTTAAAAATATAGTGTTTCACAGTTTTGCAATAAATCATTAAAACAACATGTAATACTTTTAAAACATTGAAAATGTCATTACGACATGTTTATATTTTACTTTCGTTTCAATATAAAGTTTAATAAAAACTGAACAATAATGTGAGGGAAGTAAGTAGTAGTTATATTAGAAGTTTGTAATTTATGCTTTTTTAAGCTTAAAAGTTGAAAAAGACAATTTTAATACATGAATATTATTTACAACTAGTAATAAACCCCTCATGTTGCAAGGGGCATCAAACCTTATCAAGTGGTACCAATGACACACTACCATCAGTGGTTATCAACACCGAAACAACTCGTATTAAAAAATAAATAGAAAACGAAAAGAGTAAAACCGAACGAACAATAAATATAAAAACGTTGAACCACGTAAGCGAAACATGAAACATATAAAACAATAAGTAAGCCAATTTAGAACTGGTGTGTTGGCGGAGTCGTTTAACTAAGAAAAAATAAGGGTAGAAACGTTGAAAATTTATAAGAATGGGCGTCTTTAGCTATTCCTCCCTTCTATGATAACAAATTATTTAAAAATCGAACCAGACTGCGATTGAACTGTCTTAACTAGAAACCGCTGGTATGCCTGGTTCAAAACAAAATACAATTAAATTGTTTTATGTTGAAGGATATAAAAGAATGCATGCATGTGAAGCACAACTTTTTTTTTCTTTTAACTTTTGGTAAAACGCTTTTTATATAAAAGTTGGGTACTACATTGGTTTTTCTACACAACTAATAGTGGATAGGAACATTTTCTATAGATTTAGTTTGGGGACAAAATTATAAATGTAGTATAAATTTATGCATTCACTCTTGTACAAAGTGCAACAACATATCTTGAAAGATCTTAAATGGCTTGAGAGTTTTGAGATTTAGTGCGGTGAGGGTATAAAAATTTGTAAGACTTTATATCTTTGGCTAACAATCCTTTATTGTGCTAATCAATTATTAAAATCCGAATTGAACCGGTCGTTCAACCAGGAACCGTCAATACCCCCGTTCAAAAACCCAAAAGACATTTACCAATTTGGTTTAATGTTTAATGGGATACAAAAAGTATGCACGTAAAATACAATTCGTTCTCTATTAACTTTGGACAAAAGGGCTCCTTGTATAGAAATGCTTTGATTTTTCTACACAAACGATGTATAGAAATGTTTTTTAATCAGTCTTTTAATGGTTCAGATGTTTAAATGGTGGAATATTTAATGGTTCAGACTGTTTGTTTCATGAGTAAATATCTTAATGGTTCTGACATTTGCCTCTAAATGGTTAAGCAATGTACTAATGTTGAATGGTTAAGACCTTTTATCTGATTTGATCAGACATTTGCATTTGAATAGTTAAACGATATACTAACTTTCAATGATTCAGACATCTTAATGGTCCAGCACTTAATGATTCAGACCTTTTATTGTTCAATACTTAATCATTCAAAAGTTACCAACCAGCCTCGTGGTCTAATTGTGATTATACTAACGTTGTTTATATATTTCCATAAATGTTACGATTTCATTTCTGTCATCTGATTTAAATCTAATACTAATATTATTATAAAATAAAAATTCAATGTTGTCATATACAGATTTTTCACTACATTGCGCTGTGGAAAATTCCTAACTGAAAATAAATAGAAATGCATCTTGCATCAAATCTTAAATTAAGTTATATAAATGCATAACATTATATTAATTATTTAATAACTAGTATTAAGCCATCCGCGAGTGCGCCGGAGGCGTAAAACTATATCAAATAACACCAATTTCACATCATCACCAAGACCAGAAATACTCGTTTAAAAAATATAAAAACATGGATAATAACACTGAACGGAAAGTAATCGTAAAAACGTCGAACCACGCACGTAAAACGTAAAACATTAAAAACAATAAGTAAGTGTGTCTAAGAACCGCACGTTGTGACGAGCCGTCAAACGGGGAAAAAGGTGTAAAAACATTAAACCATATGCGCATGTTGTAGTGTGTCAACTCGTAAAATTTGACTGAAACTTAAAACGAAAATTTTGTAAAATATGAAAAGTATAGAGAAACAAAGTTGAAAGTGAAAAATTGTAGGGGTTAAGTTGTAAAAAAATATATAGGTATTCGGGTTAAAAATAAAAAGATTACAAAAAACAACCCAAAAATGTGTATAACACACTAAAGCTTAGGTACAATCCATAAGACGCAAACTACTTGATAATTAGTATTTATATATAAGTACTAGGAGAGGGTTAAAATGATAAGTGTAATAAATCTAAGAAACCTTAACAAATAATCTCAACCATCAATTTACTTAATTAATGGTTGAGATTAAATTGTATGAACAAGTTTGTAGTTTTTTTTAAGAAGAAGAAGTTTGTTGGATGGTATTTTAGACATAGATACTTTTGTTACTTTTTTTCACGGCCTCCCACTTTTTTAAATATACATAACTTTTACACAAGATATTTTTTTTATAAAATTACTTTATAGATTTGAGCATTTTCAATCTTTAAAATGAGTATAACATCATCACATAAAAGGTAATATTTTTTACGTTTTTCAGCTCCTATGAAATTCGTTTGTCATTATTTTTTTATTACAGTTTATTGTGTTCTTTTGTTAGTTGTGTTTTTCGGAACATTATTGTGGTTTTCTAAAATGATGAATTCTAAAAAAATATAATAGTGAAATAACATTATTGTGTAATTCTAGTATGTAAACACAATGATAAATTAACAACTAATTGATTTAATAATACATAATGATATTAAACACAAAGTACAACGATAAAATGTCTCACTGTGTTTTTCGCCCATTATTTAGTTATCATAGTCACTATGAGTTTTGAAAAATATATTGGTGAAATAATATCACTATGTGCCTCTAATTTCTAATACATGATGATAAGTAACAACAAATTTATATGATATATAAAAAATAATGATATAAATAACAGAAAATGATCTAAAAGGTACTACATACAACAAATGATAAAAATATTTGACATATTGAATTGATATTTGATATTATAATCTTATTTATTTAACACAAGGACTAAAAATATTCATCGTTATAACATAATAAAAGAACACATATCAAACTCTAAATTCTTATTAGGTTTTTTAGATTAAAAATATCCATCGTTATAACATGGGTTGTGTCTTAAATAGGACCAACATCATTATTTAAACTTATCGGTTTTAAGAAATTGTTTGGTTTTAGTTTTGGTTTTACATATGCTTTTGTTTCGGTTATGGATTAGTGTTGGTTTTCCAGGTGGCTTTGAAATATTTGCCCGACCAAAATAATAAATTTGGACCTAAACTTTTGCCATAAAGTTTTAATTAAGCACTTATTAATGAATATTAGCACGAGATTTTTAGCTCAAAATAATAAATTGGGCATAAAAGTTTTGGCCTAAAATTATAGATTTGAGCTACGAATCCAATAATATAATTCAAACGAGCTAGGTTTGGTTCGGTTTTTAGTTTTGACACGGTTTAGTTTTGGAATAAGGTATAATTGATAGAACCATAGTTATGGGTTTTAAAACAAATAAACCATCACCTTTGTTGTTATTTTGGGCCAGTTATTTCTATATGGTTATATCGACTAATCCGGTTTTAGCTAGGCTAATTGGGTTCTTCAATCACCTACTTATATATTAATATACATTTCGTGACACTAAATCAACAAATAATTTCCAAAATATCACTTTGTTAAGTTTGTTCTTAGTTTTTTTTTTCTAAACGATAAATGTATGATCTTCTTTTGAAGGATATGTGTTATCAAAATCAGTCATGTCTATCCATTTTCCAGCCAAAACCACACCCTCAACTAGGGATGTTCAAAAAATCCAAAATCCGATCTGTATCAAATACAAATAAACCAATCCGAATTATTATTCGAATATTCGGATGGGATCTCATCCGAATCCAAATTTCTTATTTGGATTTAGAATTGGATTTTGGATATCATAATTTTTTTTTTGGATCTTCAATTAATCCGAATAACAATTCAACTATGTTTATGGCTCAATACTCATTAACTAACTACCTATTGTCTTTTCAATTCAATACTCAAGAACTTGACACATTTCAGTTCTATAATTCTAAACAATCATACAATAATCGATTGTTATTATAAATTAAAGATTCTAATCTTCGTGTTTCTATACAATTATCTATTATATTTCAATTTGTGCTCAAGTCAATTTTTTTTATTTTCTGGTTTATATATTCTATTGTGATTTTAAACTTATAAAATGTTAAGAATAAAAAAGAGCTAAAAAAATTAAGAACGAAAAAAACAGGAAAATTTGTTTTTTTTGTTTATTCGAATTATTTGGATGAATTTGGATTATTCGAATATATCCAACTTGAATATGTGTATATTCGGATCGTATGAAGAAATCTTTATTCGGATCAGATTTGACTTGAGATATGATAATGAAATTTCCAAATCCAAATAATCTTTTATCCGATCCAATACACACCCTACCCTCACGTTACTCAAAATGAAACTCACAACTACAAGAAATCTCTTTCTCAACCTAGAACAAAAATGCTTTGAGCGCAACTGTAACCCAAAACCTTTTTATTTTTAATTGTCTTTCTTATCACACGTTAACCACTTATGCTGAAAGTAATACATACATATAATCATACATACATAACAAATAACAAATAATAATATTTGTATTGTAGTTAAATACAAAATTAGCCAAACGAAAAAACAAATGGAAATGGTGTAATGATCGGTTTGGATTTGACCAGGTATAAAGTATTTGTTTTTGTGCAAAAAAACGTGTCTCCCGTACTTAAATGGGCCCACACGAAACTACGTGGACCCTCTCAAATTCATGTATTGGGCCCATCTACGTGCATACTAGCATTTGACAGCTTTCAGTATTATTATTTATATTAAAAAGACGCTCAAAATGGGTTATTTACAATTAGGCCTTTAAAGATTTTGCATTCGCATATTCTACGTTCACCGTTTGGTTGATTAAAAGTTACTAAATTGATGCAACGGTAACAAAGGGTTAATGGTGTTTTAGTAAAGTTGTTTATAACTTTTGTAATCATTATAATCACTCAAACTTAAATATTGTTTCGTGATTATAACGAATAAAGTTTTGTATGCTTGAGTGAAATGGTATCGACTGAACGATTATACAATTTAACTATTATTTATTGACTTGATATATTTTATGATCATCTCATACTTCATATTAAATAAAAAAAGGTTCTTAAGTAATTATCGGTTTTACATCTATTCTGGTTAAGTCATTTAGTTTTAGTGCTTCAAAAAAGTTAACAAAAATGAAACAATATGTAAACCTAAATGGTTTTCGTGTAAAAAAATTTGGGTACCTAAAATAAAATGGTAAAGTAATCAACATATTATTTAAAATTTACAAAATTTGTTTGACTAGTAGATTTTTTATATATATAGATTTGTGATTAACGATCCATATTATGACAATACACTTATTTTTATCAAATATCAGTTTATTTGATTATATTAATCTATAAATAGTTAAAAACGACTCTCTTAAATGTGTAGATGCATATACATATATCAAGAGCATAAAACATTATGTTTCAACTAAATACACAAAATATTAAGATCGAATTAAATAACCAACCAAAATACTTAAATAAATACACGTGTCGAGGAAATTGATAGACACGAAACATACCCCCAATATAACATGAACTAAACTACATAAACCGATACCAACACGAAAACAAACCAGATGTTACAATGGTCCGAATGAAATCATCTGGGTTAACCCAAACACGATTCGTGTGAGATGACAAAAATCAATGATCTTCTTCTTAAAGGACCGTATTGTTACTTCTTCATAACTTCAAGGACCATTCTTGTAACATATTTTTCTTCATGATCCCAACCAGACAACCACTGTATCACCACCATCTTCTTCCCCACCGACATTTCTAAATCTATGAATAATTCACAACAAATCTTCAAATCAATTCACCAAATTCAAACTCCAAAACCCTAAAAACCCAATTCCTCAAACCCCCATTTCAATCAATCTCATTACCACCTTCAATTCCCATTTATAAACTCCCAAAAATCTCATCTTGATCACAACATCATACAATCATACCTTCACTCTTTTCGTCGATCGAAACCCGTTAGATCTGATCGGTGAAAGATGCTCGATCGGATAATCGGCCCTCGCCGGAGGCGTCAATTGCAGCGGCTGATACACAACGGCAAGGTGACGATACTCTGTTTGGTCCTCACCGTCGTCGTCCTACGTGGCAACCTCGGCGCCGGAAAGTTCGGTACGCCGGAGCAAGACTTTAAGGAGATCAGAGAAACGTTCTATCAGTACCGGAGTAAACGGGCGGAGCCCCGTCGTGTGCTTGAAGAATTACAGACGACAACGGAGCAAACGACGTCGTCTTCGACCAACAATTACGCTGAATTCGATATTAATAAGCTGTTTGTTGATGAAGAAGATGATGTGAAGAAGAACCCAAATGAGCCCTACAGTATTGGGCCCAAGATCTCTGATTGGGATGAACAGAGAGGTGAATGGTTGAAGCAAAACCCTAATTTCCCTAATTTCGTTAACGTTAATAAGCCTAGGGTTCTGTTGGTCACTGGGTCTTCACCAAAACCTTGTGAGAATCCTGTTGGTGATCATTATTTGCTGAAATCTATAAAAAACAAGATTGATTATTGTAGGATTCATGGGATTGAAATCTTTTATAATATGGCTTTGCTTGATGCTGAAATGGCTGGTTTTTGGGCTAAACTTCCTTTGATTAGGAAGCTGTTGTTGAGTCATCCTGAAGTGGAGTTCTTGTGGTGGATGGATAGTGATGCTATGTTTACGGATATGGCGTTTGAGATACCGTGGGAGAGGTATAAAGATAGGAACTTGGTTATGCACGGGTGGAACGAGATGGTGTATGATCAGAAGAATTGGATTGGGTTGAATACGGGTAGCTTTTTGTTGAGGAATTGTCAATGGTCATTGGATTTGATTGATGTTTGGGCGCCAATGGGTCCGAAAGGGAAGGTTAGAGATGAAGCGGGGAAGCTTTTGACTCGAGAGTTGAAAGATCGACCGGTGTTTGAAGCGGATGATCAGTCTGCTATGGTGTGGATATTGGCTTCACAGAAGGATAGATGGGGTGATAAGGTTTATTTGGAGAATCATTATTATCTTCATGGTTATTGGGGCATTTTGGTTGATAGATATGAGGAAATGATAGCGAGTTACCATCCTGGTCTTGGTGATCATAGGTGGCCGCTTGTTACTCATTTTGTGGGTTGCAAACCTTGTGGGAAGTTTGGTGATTACCCTGTTGAAAGATGTTTGAAACAGATGGATCGCGCATTTAATTTTGGGGATAATCAGATCTTGCAGATGTATGGGTTCACACATAAGTCACTTGCTAGCAGGAGGGTGAAACGGACAAGAAATGATAGCAGTAATCCTCTTGAAGTGCAGGATGAACTTGGTTTGCTTCACCCTGCATATAAAGCTGTTAAGGTATCATCTTCTTGAAATACTTGTTATGAAGGAGAATACTAAATAGTCTTTGGATATTTGAATTAGTTTTTCGTTTTCTCTCACGAATTGGTATTGTGGTCTACATTATGATACATGTGGATTTTGTATCGTTCTTTTATTCGTCGGATGTCATAGCCTGTTGATTGTATCAATTTTTTCTTGTTATTAGCCAGTTTATATGAAAAGCAAACAAAAAGCTTGAGCCAACTTTTGTTACTGTCTAGAATCTATAGCTAAACTATAGCTTGTTCTTTGTAATCATTCTGAAATTAGTTGGCTTACTGCTGCCAAATATTGTGGACATCCAATTAATCAAGAAACTTATTTATTTATTTTTTTCTCATGGCATTCTGGTTGGTTTTGTCCATTTTGATACTTAAATCTTCTGAATTTATGATGGTACAGTTTAAATGGGACATGAGTTGTTTATAGTAATCAATTTGGTTTAAAATCTGATTTCTGTACTGCTAGCAGAAATTAGATTATGAATGTATGAAAGTTGTTTTTGGTGGAAAATGTTAACTCAGAGAACATGGGTTGTTGCAGTAGATTTTAATCTAATGAGCTGTTGTGAAGCTTGCATCATACATCATGTTTGTTAAATCAGAGAACATGGTTGATCATGGGGTCAACTTAAATGAGATCTTGATTCATCTGCAAATGATGGTTGACTTGTACAAAACTCACATGAGATCTTGACTTGTGAAAACTTTATTGTTGGATTTGAGTTTATCAGTAGGTTTAGGATCCACCCATAGTGGGTGGATCTTTCAGGACCTGCACATGGTGTTTAATGGAGGTTTTCGTGTGACACTCGTTTCGTTTTCATCATTTTTTCCTTTATCAGTGTCTTGTCAGTTTTTTTCTTGTTTTCTTTAATCTTTCCCCGTTTTGTATGGTGCCGTCTTAGGTTTTCCTCGTTTATCCATTTGTTGGATAACGGTTAAAATGAGAGGGATGTGAAGTCGGTGGTGCTCGGTAAATTTTCATCGGATTTTGGGGATTTGAGCGTCACCGGGTTCGGGGGTGGCGTTCCCACCTTGGGCTGGGTTTCTCCCACCTTGTCATCGGAAACTGGTGGTAAAGTAGTCATGGATGGTCGACAAAATAGGCAACAAAACAAGGAAATAAAACACAAAAAAGTCAATACAAACACTTTTCGATGAAATTCTCACTAAGATGTCTCTAAACACTACATTGATGGGAACTCTTGAGATATCATAGGTTTCTATAAGAGAGTCCTCTAATACTACATGCAAAGGGATAACTCTAACACCTCAATAACTAACTTGAGGTCGTATTAGGTCGCATTGGTATATCGTAAAGACCAATGTATGCTTTAAGTAAGACCGGAGAAGAAAAATGTTTGAGAAGCGTTACGATTGTTTTAACTTTGAGTACTGTCACATCTTTATAAAATGACCAAATGGCTTGCAAATGATTGCAAAAAAAGTTTCACATGATGAAAAACAAAAAAACTTAGCATTAAAAAGAAACCATTATGTCATCACAAACTACTGATAAAAGATAGTCATGATCACAACAATATGTCATCAACACAATAAACACTAGAACACGAACAAAATAATGACCACAACAATCAAGTCCGAGAGAGAAAAATAGAGACCGTAACCATCAGATGAAGTATGTAACATCCATCTGATGTGAATAAGATGAATCACAAGATGAAATCATGATATCTATGTCGCAAACCAAATGTGCAGACTGCAGTATGTAGTTTTCTTGTATCAAAAAGTCTACTATAAAACTTTTCATAAAGATGAAGGCCCATGTATAGTCAAAATCTCACTGGGCTTCTTAATATACAAGCACCTCAAACTAACTACTCCAAGCTCAAGTCCATGTGCAAGCCCAATCATGTAATCCAAGCCCAAGCATATAATGTAAACAATAAAAACAATGATCATGAGTCAAGAAATATTTATAACAAATATGTGTTTGATATTGAATTGATACTATATATTTTTAATAGAGAGAAAAGAGGGAAAGTGGAATAAAAGGAAAAAAAGTAGTTGTGCTATACAGTCTTTCTAATAGAAGAAAATGATAAGAAGTAAGAAATGTGTGTTCTCGAGTTAACTTAAGAAGGGAAAAGAAGAAAAATTGAAGAAACATAAAATCTTCAAATTGAAATAAAGCAAAGAGAAGAGAAGAAAAAGAAAAAGAGAAGAAAAAGGAAAATAAAATAAAAAGAAATATTTCATTCTCTTTTTTCTTTAAGTAAACTTGGAAACACAACATACGAGAATCAGATCTATTATAACTCTAGTTTTAGTAAACCCGTATGTTACACCGGTTGAATAAATAAAATATTAATATAATAAAAATCATTAATTATAAATTAATATTCTAAAATATGATATGACTGAAATTATATGTAAGAAATGATTATAAGTAATAAAACAGTTATATCAACTTTTTAATATGTTATTTTATTTTATTTAGTTAGAAAAAACATTAATAAATATATCTCTTTCTTAATTTATTAACTTTAAAAAGTATTTAATAACATTATTAATAATTAAATTAATTATTTAATAAGAGAGAGATACGAGTAAATTTTAATGAGAATGATTGTGGTATTGATACGTATCATCTCAATATACATTTTTATTAAAATAGAAAGATATCTTTTAATGTAAACACTAACATCAACTTGACAAACTTGCTTAGTGAAATGGTGAATGTTATGAGGAATTATAATCCTAAAATGACTGTCTTGCAAACGATACAAAAAATGTTCCACGTGATAAAAAAAAAACAAAACTTGCATTGGAAAGAGAAATTTTTAGTCCAACATCATCAAACCACCGTCTATAAAATGACAATCCTCTATGGTAATACAAACAAAATGACCCAAATTGCACTACAATAACAAAATGTTATTGGAATAATTTAGTTAAAGAATACAAATTATGCTAAACTTTTAATGTTACATTTCGAAATTTTAATTGTTTCCAAGTTTATATAATATTATAACTATATACATTTTAAATTGGGATGAATGGTGCTTATTCCCTATTGGTTGTATATATATTTTTTCTTTTAGTTAGTTTTTTTGTTTTTTTATTTCATGCGCCTAAAGTTTAGAATAATGACATTTTACTATCTTTTAGTTTATAAGTTTCTACATTTCTTTTATATAAACGTTTATGACTATAAGCAAGTAACAAAATTGCTAGCCCTGTTACATAACGCGGGATTCAATAATAGTTATAATAGGGTTATTAATTAAACTTATGTAATACAAAATCACAAATTATGTAAAATTTGTTTACTTTTTCGGTGGACTTTTATGTATACTTTCAAGTGGCATCTTTCAAACTCTAAGATTAGTTGAGTTTCTTGAGAGAATATGTTGGCATATGTGGGATTGAATGCATTCGGGCAGCATGTCACATCCTACATAAATCCTACATCAGTCGTGAACAGGAGAGATTTCTGGTTCATAAAGAATGTCATGCCTCTAAATCAACAACGCGTTTTGGGCGTATTGACTGTGGATGAGAGGAGAACTCCACAGTTAAGCGTGCTCAGGTGGGAGCAATCTAGGGATAGGTGACCTTCGTGGAAACTTTTCACCCAGGCATTCAAAAGCAAATCCGTGAGCTCCTTGTGGGCAAAGCGGACAATATTGTTGGTGTGAGAGGCTTGGTGTTACAAAATGATATCAGAGTCACTCCTGTGCCGTTCGTTATGTGGGATATGCCTCACCGAGGATGGTGACTACTCGGGCTCATCAAGGACGATGAGTCCAAAGGGGGGGGGGTGATTGTGACACCCTACATAAATCCCACATCGGCCATTGATAGAAGAGATTCCTGGTTCATAAGGAATATCTTAAGCATGCTCAGGTGGGAGCAATATAGTGATAGGTGACCTCCTTGGGAAGTTTTCACCCTACCATCCAAAAGCAAATCCGTAAGCTTTTCGTGGACAAAACAGACAATATTGTTGGTATGATGGGCCGAGTGTTACACAACAAACCTCTCTCCACTCCTTAAATGGTTGTAGAAATTCAAAAGAGAAACATAAAGTTTATGGGTTAAGGTGATGAAAAGTATACATTTAAGCAGAAGAACAGTGAAAAAACAATTCCAATGAAACAACCAATCATCGGTTCTCATAAGAACATCTATAAAGTCGTAAATGACTTGTTGGAGCTAAACATTGATGTTATAGATCATACAAAAGATGCAGTGATACCCTGGAAAATACATTCCTTTTGTGCAAATAATCGACATTGAGTGTTTTTACGATACATATCTTGGCATCTCATTATTAAGTAACAAGCTATATCCAAAATTCCAAATACTTTTAATGTGATATATGACTTGGTATGTTATTTAGAAAAAAACACTTTAATGAGTTTTGATAGATTATTAATTACAACACTACATGTAAATGCATTACAATGAATAATTAATGTATCAAAGCTTTACATTTTGATGCCATCTTTATAACCATGCATCAAAATACAATACATCAGCCGTAAGACTAACCTGATTAGAATTGGTTTAAACCAGAACTAAAAGATGTAAAACCGATCCAACCTTCCATTTACGTTTTTATACAATTGTTAACAAATGACTAATTTATACACACCATCACATCTAATTGAATTACATTTGTACCAACTTTTGTACTTTGAATCATATAAAAATAAAAACTTTTTTATTAAAACAACAAGAAAACAACCAAACAAGTGAAAAAACAATGATGATCCTTGGCTTTAGTTATTTTAGGGTTTTATTTTCAAGAAAATCATATGATCAAGACCCATCAAGCAAGCAAGAACAAAGAGACAACAAAAAGCAAATGATTTCCTCTCTCCCCCTAAAATCTTTACCCTCTTCACACCTTCTCTCTCTAACCCATAAACCCTAGCTTCCATTTCACTCACACCCACATCCTATATATACATATACACACATATAACATATGCCCACACAATCTTTTCACTGAAACAGTGTCACCTTCACCTTCAATCCACCATGGATTCTCTACCTGCTGAAAGTCTGAAAAACCATCAGAATTTCACTGTTTCTTCCATCACTTTGATTGCTTCTGACCCACCAAAGGTTGTTTCGGGTCCTCTGTCGGCGGTTTTCGGGTCGGGTTCTGGGTTCCCGGAGCTTCAGTTTTTTCTTGAGCCTGATGGGCAACACTCTCTTAACTTCGACCTTCGGAGCACTAAAGTATGGGTCTTTGTTATGTTCTTTGATTTGTTGTTGATTGTTGTGAGTTTTGCATTTGGTGGTTGTTTGAGTTTTTGATTGTTTGAAGTGAGTTGAAGATAAATGCATTGAATAATTGAATCATTGATCATATGTGTTGTTTTGATTAAGTTAGATTCTTTATTAGGGTTTTTTTGGTTTGATTTGGACCATTATTGCTGTTATGAAGTTGTTGGTAAAGTTTATGTTTCATTTAGAATTAGATCCTTGAGGGATTAGTGCAGTAGTGCTCCCTTTGTCAGAATCCACCTTTGAAAGTATATGCTATTTGAGGTGTAAATTTGAGTACTTTTTGTTTTTTTCATACATTTGATATCATTGCATTCCTCGTTTCCGATTGTGGGTCCCGTTTGTAAGGACTTTGCGTGTCGTAGCTTTGGATACTGATGATCATTCAAATGAAATAGATTAGTGTTTTGTTTTTTGTGTATTTTCATGCTTACTTCTTACTCTTTTGGGGTGCAAATCTGAAAACTTTTTATTTCTTTCGTTCATTTTATATAGTTGTGTTCGTCATTTCCGTTTGTGGGACCTGTTTGTGAGGATTTCACATAGCTTTGAGTAGTGATGAATAATCGAATGAAATGATTTAGAGTTTTGTTTTGTGTATTTACATGCTTACTTCTTACTATTTTTGGGGGTTTCAGCTTTTCAGGTTAGGTGAAACACAATCGCTTTGTGTATCGGAAGGCTCTGAAACCATCAAAGAGGTATGCCAATGTGAATAAGTTGTACTACTTATATTTTTATACATTAGTAGACCATGGCTTTTAATAATCTCACATTTGAAACAGAGAACCTATTCAAAGGGAATCACAATTCAATTTAAAGAGGAGGAAGAAAGCACCTCCTTTCATGGTGCATTAGAGCAATGGAAATGTGAAGTGATTACCAAAGGTCTGTTAGCTTATGCAAACATTACATATCATGCATTAATGATACCATTTCTCTCAGTTTATGTAAATCCTTTTATCCCATGAACATTTGGTGAGATAACTGAAAGGGTGAAAAGTTTAACCACTGTAGGTTGGTAATACCGCTCTATGCTTATTTTATATTTAATGCAGCAATTGCCATCTTTTAATGGACCTGATTATATATTGTTTCTTTCTACAGGATCAACTTTACCAAATGGAACAGTTACTTCTTCTAAAAGCAAGTTCGACGATAAAATAGAAGCATCTTCTGCTAAAATGTATTTCCATTACTATGGGCAACTGCTTCATCAGCAAAATATGTTGCAGGATTATGTGAGAACAGGTCAATATACTGCTTTCTTGTCCTTTTTTGAGATGCATGTATCACATTGTGCTGATAAGATGTATTGATTGATATCAATAACCATGGATCGGATGAACGCATTTGGGATTTTATGGAACTGAAATCCATGTTAAATGTCTTTTTTATAGGTTCTTACTATGCTGCGGTTATTGAGAATCAAGCAGATTTTGCTGGGAAGGTAGTGGTTGATGTTGGTGCTGGAAGTGGCATACTGTCATTGTTTGCAGCTCAGGTATTATTAATTGATACTTATAGACTATAGTGCATATTTGGATTGCATTTTGAAATTGATTATGTGATATTGAATAGTCAGCTGTGACAAACTGGCAGTAGAAACTAGTAAATAGGTATATTTTTGCTGTATAAAGTTGTAATAATCTCATAATCAGGTGTTTAGTTGTGCGGTGATTTTTAAGTATATGCAGAATTGTATGTAAAACGATAAAAAATACATTTTGTGGAAACAGATAGATATCTTGTTAAATGGGAGTAAACCTCTTATATATTAAGTTAAAAGGATAGGTAAATAGGTAACCTTATTCTACTCTTATATAATAGGTTTTGTTGCAATTGATATGAAACTGAGTATCCAAGATTGGTTATTTGACCCCTGCACTAATCAGAACCAGAGTTTGTTTGTTCAAACATTAAAAACTGATTATTATGGCTGAAAGTCACAGTAGTAGGTTTCAAAATGCAAATTTGATAGGTCAGATATCAATTGATATGCTCTGATACCAATTGATAGAGCAATTGATCGGATCAGAACCAATTGATAGGCTCTGATATCAATTGATAGGATCAATTGAGACAATCTGTAATGATTTAAGTGAACAATTCAAGAGAAACACAAACAATTGTAATCGATTCAAGCAATATCAACAAATTCACAGTTCATTGATATAGCTAAGACAATTACAAGAGTAAGAAAGCAGTTAGCAATTCTCAACAAACTTACTTGAATTC
>BJCM01061640.1:0-32893 GCA_018326385.1 Flaveria bidentis
AGAAGCTCTGATACCAAATGATACAAACAGAAATTAACTAACAAGTGTTTACTGAATAATTCCACTGATTGAATTCACAAAATCTGTTAACTAATACAAACTAAACACCTATTTATAGTGTTAGAAAGAACTAACTAATTACACACTAAGTCCCTCAACTATCAAGACTTAACATAACCTATCACTAAACATACAAACTCAAACTAATACAAAGAATTACAATCTAACAATAAACTTGATAATAACCAAACAGTAGTTGCTTCAAGTACAAAATTAAAATTTTTTTTTTCATACAAACTCAGAAAAGAAAAAACAAGTTCTACAAGATGTAAATGCCCATCTCTGGCATGCCCTAAATAAGTGTGGTCTTTAACTCTTTTAGAAAGAAACAAATATGAAGGCAGAAGTCCAAAAGAATACGGGTATATCTCATCAAGAAACAATAACCTCTCATCACATTTTCTGATTATGGGCGGTTTCCCTTGGTTCGACCAAGTAGTGAACGTATAAGATACTTGTGTAAAAAGAGACCAATATGTCTAGCATCACCCTTTGCATGATATATAGAAACTGAAACACACCTAACGTATCAAAGATTATGATAGAAGGTCCCACACTCCCACTAACTTTATTATAACAGCATGCTAATTTCAAGAATGTTTTCCCTTGCATTGCTCATTATACTCCATTCAAAAGCAAAAGTCAATTTGTTAACACTAGATTAAAAAAAAATCATAACACAGCGTTCCAGCATTACATATGTAAAACGCCACTCTCTTATAGAGACAGAACAAAGAAGTGTCCAATCTCTTTAGATGACCAAGTGACCAACCAAAAAGAATGATGCAATAATCTATTGAAAATTAAGGGACCCTTCTATATCGTAATTTCAGTTTCTATAAAATAAGAAAACTCATGATAGCCCCGTAAGAATGGAGAGAAGAACCAAAACCAAGTGAGGGAAGCTACAAAAATTCAACATGGAGCATCATAGAGAGTATCTGCAGATAGGTTATAGTACTTGATCACTGGAACTGCTACTAAAGAGAACTCATAAGATTGAATTCTAGCATCATACTTTTAGAAATGTAACCCTTTAAGGACAGAACAAACAAGTGCCCTATCTCTTCAGGATAGCAGCCAGTAATCATAGAAATTAAATAAGAATAAATAAATAATTCTACTTCTACATATGATAACACCACACAGAAACTATTCACAGATAGGTGTAACCGTGTAAGTACATTATGATATCAATTGATAACTAACCTCCTATGCTCTTTAATTCGCTGTATGCACTCCTCCTTGGTACCAGATAACCTCAACTGATGCTTCCGCAAGTAATCTTTACACTCTGTAAGACTTAACTCCAGTAAATCATTATTACTTCCTGAAAACCAAAAATCGTGTCAATGAACATTGTGCCCTAAAAATGTACTTCAGTTTCTATCTTTAGATTTTCTTTTCCCAAATCTCCATACTTTCCATGCGCACGTGCTAGGGAGAATCACTAGTAAAATGAAAAGAATAAAAGGATTGACACCTTGATGAAGACGAACTCCATTGTCGTCGCAATCATTTACACATTCCTCTTCATCCGAATCCTCAACGTCATTTCCTTCCTCGTCTTCAAACTCCGGATCATCGGATTCGCTATAATCGCTGTCGTCTTCTGATCCTATGTCTTCTTCTTCTTCTTGTTCATCATCGGAGGAGATTATTATGACGGAGGGTTTCATAACTGTCTACCACAACCACAATCACAATCACAATCACAATCACAATCACAATCACAATCACAATCACAATCACAATCAACCGCTGTACACAAATTTAGGGGAAATATAGAGGAGTTGCTGGTTAGGGAGCGTATACGTCACGCGAATATTTCCCCTAGGTAGATGGAAGAAAAAACCAATGATTCAATTGATTTTTTAGAAATTCTTATCATCTTGAAATTTACATGTTATATGTATTAAACAATAATGTTATGGTTTATATGAAATTTTATAAAAAGTTAAAAATTCAAAACAAAAGTTTTAAATATCAACTAACATGTATACTTGATACGTGTGTGCTAGAATTTTAACGAGTAATTATTCGATAAATACCTAATGATATCGGCTTAGGTATGAGATCATATTTTACTTACTTGTATGAGACTTAGATTATTAATACTAGGCTTATTGTCATCTCTAACCATAAATCTTAAAAAAAATTGGTTTGAATAAAGTAATATCGAAACATATATAAAAATAATATGATCAATTAAAAATTAAAAAAATATTAAGTAGTTTTAGAAAAATTAAAATATAGTATATTTGATTATCTAGGCCATGCGTTCGAATAATATTTTTCTTGTTATTTGCATATTTGACTTTGTAGAAAAATAAAATTTTAGTCCCTATGCCAACGTTGTTTGTTTTGGTTGTTAAATAAAGCCCACGTGGCCTCCGCACGTCGTCATTTTTGTCCTTCCAATATTTAACATTTATTTTACACAAGTCATCTTCACAAAGAAATATGAACAAAACAACTCACTTCAAAATGTTATCAAAGGGACTATAATAACAAACATAAATTAACAAAAGAAATGAAACCTTCACGGACGTCCTTAATATGAAATTAAAACTCACATAAAAAACAAGTTTCATTAAAATTACGAAGAAACGTAAACAAAAATAAATACAAAACGAAAGAAAAACATCAATGTAAAGCACTTACAAATTGAGATTATAAAAAACCTTATATTTTAGAAGTAGGAAAAGAAAAGAAAATGAATCTACTAAAAAACATAACGTTAACCGAACATCAATAACTTGTTCGTTTGCGTTTTAATGACTTGCATGTTATGATACATTACTTCAACTTTAAACAAAATTTAAATCAAAATGTTGATATATATAAGCAAATCGCAATCATATAAATTTTATAACACCCGAGCACAAAGTTACTAAAGAAAAATAAATAATAAATAATAAATAATAAAGACTTAAGGGTTGTTTGACAACCTCTTAATCAGTCTCTTAATGGTTTAATAAATAATAAAGACTTAAGGTTGTTTGACAACCTCTTAATCAGCCTCTTAATGGTTCAGATGTCTAAATGGTTCAGCACTTAATGGTTCAGACTGTTTGTTTCACGAGCACATATCTGAATGATTAAGAGATTTACCTATGAATAGTTAAGCATCATACTGATACTGAATGGTTAAAACATATTATCTAAATTGATCAGACATTTGTTTTTGAATAGTTAAATTATATATTAGCTCTTAATGGTTCAGACCTCTTAATGATTCAACACTTAATAATTCAGATCTCTTATTGGTTCAGCACTTAATCATTCAGAAGTTACCAAACAGCCCCTTAATTAAACGGGCGGTCCCTATGATTTATTTCACTTTTGACCCCTAACTCTTCAAGATTACAAGAGTTGGTCTAATAGTTGACACAAACATAACAAACTTGAACCCTAAAATGGATGGACGTTAAATATTATTGTTAAATGCATGTGAAATGATAAAAATAACGATAGTACTATAAACTAAAAATTAAAATTAAACTTCACCCCACCAAAACCCTTCTTTCTTCTTCATCATCTCCTACCACCGTCAAAGCCTCCACATTCAACAACCACTACCAACACCACCTTTAACCATCACCTTCAACCACCACCATTAGCACCACCTTCAACCTTCATCCACCACCACCACCTTCAACCACCTTCATCGTCATCGCCGACTTATCCTTTACACCTGCCAACACCACCACCACACTCTTCGTTTTCCGATCAATCCCTAAAAACCCAACACCACCGCACATGTTTGAAAGATCTTGCCAGACTACTTGACTAGAGCCCACGATTCAAAACCCACCCCCACAAAACTTGAATCAAGTCAAAACTAAAATCAAATTAGTGATGGTGAGTGGTGACTGGTTTATATAAGTGGTGATATTTGTTGTTTTAGACTACATTTCGACTGAAATTAAACGGAAAGAAGGGTGGTAGACGACTTTTTTGGTGGGGTCACTTCATTTTTCAAAGAGAAAGGCAGTGGTGATGGTGATGACCGAATAATGGTGGTGATGACCGATGGGTTTGTAGGGGTGGTGGTTACTTGATGGTTTAGTGAAGTGGTGTGGGCTGTCTCGGTGATTTGAGAAAGGATAGGTACACTAAGTTCAGGTTTTTTTAAGTTGTTTTGTTTTTATTTGAGGGGCAATATTGTCTTATTTGAAAAACTTAACGTAAAGTTAACTATTGGACTAATCTTGTAATTTCAAAGAATTAAAAACCAAAAGTAAAATCAAACCTAAACATAAAACCCACCAGTGTAATTAAGTCAATAATAAATGATGGGCTTAGTGTTAACTATAAGGCTAAAAATAAAGAAATTTAGAAGTTAAGAAGCAAAACAGTAATATGAGAAAACCACAAGGAGATGAGGTATAATTTTTTTTCCGAGATGTAGTTCCTAATATTCGAGTCTACAACTCTAAAATTAGGAAATAATGAAATATAGGCTCTTTGTAGAGTCAACGGAAATTATCACAAGACCACGAAGTGTTTAGCTATTGTGGTGTATACGAGGTATAAACACCTACATGAACCACAACTTCACAGCACGGCCTCCAAATCAGATATTCGAAAGATGATAAAAACATGAAAACAGTTGATGGTTCTTGTGAACTCCTTGGGCCATAAAACATCTTTTGCAGTTCATTCTGAGCGAAGTAAAAATAGAAAGCAATAACAGTAATATCATGTCATTGTGGTTGCTGATACCAAAGTGCCGTTAACAATAGAACAAGCAACTGGTTGTGATCATAATAACTAGGTGGCTGAATGAAGCCATGATTAGGTCCCCATTGTCCATAACCTGGCAACCCAAAAGGTGGCTGATTAGGTTGAAACCAAGCATGTGGCTGATTAAATGAAGAGCCAATAGGTGGATTGTTAGGCATGAAAGTTCTGTCATGTGGAAAGGACAATGATGATTCTCGTAATTGATGATCACGATATAACCAGCTCTTTGGGTGTGGATTCAAGCTTGGGTGTGTGCGTGTGTTCAGGTTTGTGCATGTGTTCATGTTCAGGTCTGAGCCTGTTTTCGGGTTTGACCCTGTGTTTGGGTTTGGATTTTGGTGTTTGTCTGGGTTCAGGTTTCGGCATATGTTCGGATTTGGATTCTGTTTCAGATCCGAGGTAGTGGTCGGTAATGGTTTCAGATTAGTGCTAAGACTGAGGTTTTGATTCTTGTTCAGGTTTGGATCCAGGTGAAGGGTCTTTTTTGATTTTTTAAGTTTTGTCTTTTGAAGTTGTACAGCCTTGGTCTTGTGACATGTTTTAGTCTCCTTTACAGGGGTTGCACTTGCATTTTGCTTCTTGAAAGCCATCTTTTTAACTATTTGAGTTGGCTGTTTACTTGACGATGGTCCGTTTACAGGGGCTACACTTGCACTTTTCTTCTTGGAAGCCTTCTTTTTAGTAATTTGAGTTGGCTGCTTACTTGAAGATGGTCCGTTTACCGCACTTGCACTTTTCTTCTTAAAAGCCTTCTTTTTAGCTATTTGACTTGGCTGCTTACTTGAAGACGGTCCGTTTACAGGGGTCTCACTTGCACTTTTCTTCTTGAAAGCTTTCTTTTTAGCTATTTGAGTTGGCTGTTTACTTGAAGATGGTCCATTTACAGGGGTTGCACTTGCACTTTTCTTCTTCAAAGCCTTCTTTTTAGCTATTTGACTTGGCTGCTTACTTAAAGATGGTCCGTTTACAGGGGTTGGATTTGCACTTTTCTTCTTCAAACCCTTCTTTTTAGCTATTTGACTTGGCTGTTTACTTGAAGATGGTCCATTTACAGGGGTTGCGCTTTTCTTCTTGGAAGCCTTCTTCTTAGCTATTTGAGTTCGCTGTTTACTTGAAGATGGTCCGTCATGGGACACTTTATGACGTTTCGTGCCTGATTACAGTCGCAGGCAAAAACAAAGATATAGAATGTGTACTACAGCTTAGAACCAAAAGAAGCTAATCATCAACTTGAAAATTTTGTAATACAGTTGTATGAAGAATGTCGATCATACCTTTATTTTTATGCAAAGCAAAATCTTTCCTTTTTAATTTCAGTTTGGCTGCCGCGTGTTTCCCTACAGACATTCTTGATCTGTCTCCTTCATTCTTCCAAGGCTAAAAACCATAACAGAAAAATATAAGATACCTGACAAGTAGCAGCATTTCCAAAAGCAAGATTATATCAATATATCATGACCATTACATATATACCCGCGGAAACCTATAATGATATCACATTTACCCAACTAATAAATTTTATTATTAGATATACCCCTTTAAAATAATTAAAATTTCATATTAACCCATTTCATTAAATACAATTATAATATGGCCATTATATTCTTCGTTTTTTTCCTATACTCTAAACTTTCATATCTTAATAGTTTTGAAAGAAGGCTATAAATATCATAAAGTTAAAGACGGGTGTATTTGATAATTCATATTATACTTTTTGTTGAGAGGAATACTTATGAAATAATCCTTGTCAGTATTTACCCGTCTGAATGTCCCGAACTTGTAGAGACTCTGACTTCTCACTAGCAAAGTAGAACGTTGATGGCGGTTTATGGAGGGTGTGGTCCATAACACTTTGATCTTTAAGTTAAAAAGGTAACATGAATTAAACTAGAATAGGACATGGTTAAGCCAAAATATCATGCAAGTAAAATTTTAATTTCTGACTAACCAAAAATTGATGTTTATCTCTTGATTCACATTTGCGCACTTTAACTATCCTCCCAGCAACAGTTCTTTTCTTCTCCACCTTTTTTCCTCCCATGAAGACGAGTTGTCTAAACAACACAATATCCTTTTCGCGTGCATCGCCTGCATTTGAAGAAACATTATGCTTCAAAACATTAATGACCAAATTTCTGATGGAAAAAAAGAAAAAAGAAAACGAGAGAACTATTACCGGTGCAGTTGATGGAAAATGATGATTTGGGAAAACGTAATTTGAACGTTTCATTTGTTGACCTGGAAATTATGGAATAAATTTATATCACCATGATCAATACTGAAAGTAAAAATAGAAACAACCAAAAAACTTTTGTCTAACTATTGTATACACTTGTCAAATATTTATTTGCCATATGATATATTAATTTGATGCAGATGTTTAATCGACATAGTTAAGACATCATTAAAAAAGAGCTCTATGTATAAAAAGATTCAAGATTCGTTTCTAAGCAGCATCAGGAATAAATGTTGTCCTTTGGTTATGGACATGGCATACACAGAGAAAATTTTTTCGTACAAAATATTTATTATTGCTAAATCTTGTAATCCATTCAGGGTCAGAAAACCTAGATCCACCACAGCATCCAACCTTCAAATAGTGTAATATACATAGAGATGATAAAAACATCAAACTTATTACTTTGTTGTCATATACACTGTCAGTCAAGAACTAGGGTTGAAATTTCTTTATACAACATTAAACTGACACAACAATCATCAGATTTTTCATATTTGGTTGGGCAGCCAACCCTTCCATTCAATAAAAAAGCCATGCCTAGTCTGACATGTCTAACTTGTTTTAATAAATTACAAGTTCAACCTGTTTACAACTTTAACAACCTGTTTGTGGCCAGTTTAATCCGCTTACAACTTATTTACAATCCAACAATCCGTTTGCCACTTTATTTAATGTGTTTCTAGTAAACGGATTACACTGGTTGTGCTATGGTTACATGGTATTAAAGGTGTGACTATATCAAGGCTGGGGTTGATGTCTTTGACATAAATAAATACACGGTTCGTATTTGGGTCCATATCATTACCATTTAACCCGCCAAACCCAAACCTGCCAATATGGCATCATTGCCACTCCTACAGAACACATATCCTTTACACAATATTAAAAGGTCAGCCAGATAAATACCTTTGAATGGGTGGTTCAGAGTTCTGATGATGGTGACCAGGTGGCTGAGAGAAGGCCTGATTAGATCCTTCTTGTCCACTGTTGCCATGACTGTAATCCGCAAAACCAAAAGGCAGCAAGTTTTGTCATATGAATATGGCATCATTGCTGCTCCTACAGAACACATATCCTTTACACAGTATTAAAAGGTCAGCCAGATAGATACCTTTGAACAGGTGGTTCAGAGTTCTGATGATGGTGATCAGGTGGCCGAGAGGCCTGATTAGATCCTTCTTGTCCACTGTTGCAATGACTGTAGTCCGTAAAACCAAAAGGCAGCAAAGTTCTGTCATATGAATATGGCATCATTGCCACTCCTACAAAACACATATCCTTTACACAGTATTAAAAGGTCAGCCGAATAAATACCTTTGAACAGGTGGTTCAGAGTTCTGATGATGGTGATCAGGTGGCTGAGAGAAGGCCTGATTAGATCCTTCTTGTCCACTGTTCCGATGACTGTAGTCCGCAAAATCAAAAGGCAACAAAGTTCTGTCACGTGACAATGACAATGATGCTTCTTGTAGGTGATGGTCAGGATAAATGGAACTGTTTGGATCTGAGTAATAAGTCAGTTGTAATGACCTTTTCAAATTCATGTTTTGAAACCAGACAGCCTGATTGTGTGCTGCAGTGTTCATATTTACATCATTGTGTATGTTTACTCTGAGTTGTAATGACCTTTTTATTTCCATGTTTTGAAACCAAACAGCCTGATCGTAAACAGAATTATCATAAGATGGTCCACTATGGGACAGCTTATGACGCTTTGTACCTGATTATAAAAAGAGGCAAGACAAAAAAAATGAGAATGTCTTCCAGCTTGCAATTAAAACAAGCTAATTACTGACTTTTCAGACTTGTGCTCTTGCAAATGCCAATCATACCTTTATTGTCCCCAGATGCAATTTCCCTCAGTTTGCGTTTATACCTAGCTGCTTTCCCTCGCTCATGTTTCTCTTTAAGAACTTCTGATCTTTCTGCCTCACTCTTCCAAGGCTACAACCAGTATAAAAATATAAGATATGGAGAAACATCACTGTTTGCAACTTTGCATAATCCGTAACTACCTGTCTAAATGTCCCATATCTGTAGAGATTCCGACCTTTTACTAGCAAAATGGAAAGTGGATTGAGTTTTTTGGACCGTTCACTCCACAATACTTCAACCTTGAAAAAATAAAACATAACATCAATCAACTTAGTACACTAAATATGGCATGCTTAGAGTACACTAAATATGGTTTCAAACTATCTTTGTCAGCCTAACCGAGAATGTATGTTGTTGTGTTGATGCCCCGTAACTTTCTTTAAGTATCCTCCCGGCAATAGTTCTTCTCTCAATTATATTCTGTTGGCTGTTGTACATGTTTTGTTTGAATAACACAACATCTCCTCTGCATGCATCACCTGCATAGGAAGAAACATTGTACTTATAAACATTGACAAACAACCTTCTCAAGAGAACATACAGAAGGACAAAAGGAGGAATCATACCAGTACAGTTGACGGTAAATGATGATCTGGGATAAAATGATTCGCCCCCTCCATCTCTTAACCTGTTTAAAAGATTAAAGAAAGACTTGTGTATTGTAAAGATGTCAAACCCTCCAAACACGGTATCTCATAGTTTGAGGCTAGATTTGTGTTACTATAGGATATACAATTATAAAAAAATTATGAAAAGCAGATCCAATAACTACGCTCAACAGTTTTTGCTTCAAACATGTCTTAACTAAATCGTTAGGTACAACTTTTTTCACAAAAAGAAAAAAATGCTAAAAGAGTATGTATACTATGAAACTTAATCTGGGATGGCTTAAGTAACAAGAAATGGGTAGCAACAAACATTTTAACAAGCAATGGTGATCCTATTGAAAAGCACATTAGACAAAAGCATATACAAAAACGCCTTTGTTTCACAGACTATGACAAAAGGTCTCACTGAATTATCCTAAAACACCAATTTCAAAAATGTTTTATCCTCCCTCACAAACTAAATTTGTTTATCAAAGAAACATGTTTAAAAATACATTATCATATCATTTCTTAAGTGTCATGCTTTTTAAAGACAACCGAGAAGTGACAAATCTCTTTAGAAATATCAGTAGCAATCAGGGAAGATATGAGAGTTGACCATATAGAACAATAACCACTCTAATTGCAAATTGCCATAAGGTTCTACTGATGTATCATAGGGATCAGTTTTAAAAGTTTTATCAAAGAAAAACACATAAAAAACCGCAAGCATCAAAAAAAATCAGAAATTCAACTCTTGCTTTGTGTGGGACAAAGAGTCGTCAATATCTTTCAGGATAGCAGAGTTAATGAACAGTGGAATCAAATAATATGAAATACAGGGCTACAAAGAAAACTATCTGCAGATAGGCAGAACTAGTTTATGACTGCAACTGAAAACTAACCTCCCAGACCCTTTTAGAGACAAAACAAAGAAGTGGCCAATCTCTTACAGAAGAATGGCTAGCAATCAGAGTTATGAGCCAGGTAGTCAAAGCAGCTAAGCAGACACAAAGCGCAAAGGCCTTTTGTGTCTCCTAGGCACAAAGCACCCAAAAAAAGTGCACACCCAAGAAAGAAAAGAAAAAGGCACCATTAAGAAATAAAAAAAACAGACCTAGAAAGTTCAAAAATAATATAAATCTCATAATAAACAAATTATTAATCTAATAAAAAATTATATTCAACTTTCTATTAACTCTTTATGGTTTTTAGATGAATTCTGCTAGGTATTGTCTACTTTGCAAACTACACGCTAGAGTCAGCAAGCACAGTTAGCAGTAGTCATATCCCATTAACCTTTTTACTTCTATAAAACGTAAACAAAATTATCGACAAAAGCCTATTCAGTGTTCGTTCTTTCTACCATCCGGTTTTACTGCATCAGCTGTAGGTAACTCTACTTCATTCCTCCACCACATGTAGATTCCATGCACATTGTCCACTCTTTTCTACCTTTAGGTGGCAAAATAGACGGGTTGGATTGGGTTGGTTGACGGGTCAAGATGGGTTTGGATTAGGATGGGTTTAGGTCAGAATGAGTTGATTAAAAAAAGGTCATGATGGATACGGGTTAGGATGGGTATAGGTCAAGATGGGTACGGGTCAAGATGGATGGGTAACACACCTTTCAACGAAATAAGTGCAATAAATTAGTAGCAACAAGCTTCCAAAAGCAATACTCAGCACAACTAGATTCTAATTAATGCCTTAATTCTAGATTTACTTGCCAACTCTAATAATCTTCAAATCAGCAATTAATATAATAATCTTGCTCTTCTTTGTACCCTTTGCTAATTCAAATCACAACACACCATGTGTTATTTGTTTGAAATCGAAGCTACCTTGGGTTTCCATGACTATCACAGGCAAGTGTTTCATCACCTCTTTGTTCTTGATCTTCGTCATTTCCATCAATTCTAAGTTCTAACACCACTTCCACCGATTCCGATAACCCCTACAATCCAACCCAGGTTGCAAATTTATAGAAGCAACAAGTATTTCAATTAGGTAAGCTCAATGAAATCGGTGGGTACCAGTCAAACCGAGGGGCAATCACGATAAAAACGATGTTTTCAACGACGATTTTGATTCACGAATTAGCTGCAACATGCTTCGAATCCCGTTTGTTTCTTTGACAATTTACAAACTATCTGCAAAGGCGGATGTGGTAGGTTCCTTTGGCGGTAGTGGTCCACAATTAGTCGTCGTCGCTGGTGGATAGTAGAAATGAATGAACAAATTTGAAGACTGCGAACTAAGAGACCTAGGTTATTGAGAAGAAAAGAGAACACCACCCATCTTGACCCATATTTCACTTAATCCATCCTGGCCCATAGGCATTTTCCTTCAGCACACCCAACCAATTTTTTGACCCACTGTAGAGTTTGTCTTAAGGCCCAAATTAACTTGACATGGCATAAGAATTACCCAAAATTCAAAACTTAACACATGGGTCTCTTTTGCCAGGCCTACTACCCTACTCTCATCCTCCATCATAGGTAGTATAAATAGGTGTAGATCCAAAATCTAAAACAAAAAAAAAATCTCTTGAACTCACCAAGCGACTTGCTATTGAGGCTTCTAGATTGCACCTCACCTAAGCGACTTACACGCTTCTAACTACATCGGTAATGAGAATTCAAATCGGTATTTAAAGATTTATCATCGCAAAACTCATTCTAGCATTAAAAATTAAAAAAAATGCCAATGCTTTCTATGAGAAGAACAAAGAGTCTCCAATATCTTGCAGAATAGACTTGAATACTTGATAAACAATGGAATTAAAAATATTTTGAAAAACAAGGCCACAGAGAAAACCCTATATACAAATAGGCAAGTCTGCAACTGATAGCTCACCTCCCATGCTCTTATTATAGACAAAACAAAGAAGTGCTTTCAGAAGATCAACTAACAATTATAAGAGTCATGAGGAGTCAACAATTAGTAGTACTCTAGTACTTTACAGTAAAAATCAGTACTAGAAGCTATATCAGTGGAAAACTAAAAAATTTAATTCAAAAAGATGAACTCTTTCTGCTAGTAGAACAAAGAGTGTCCAGTATCAGTTAGGATAGCAGAGTTGACAAACAATGGAAATAAAACAATTCAAAATACAGAGGCACAAAAAAAACTGATCACAAAAGATGCAACAAGTTTATGACTACAAATTTAACAACCTTCCATGTGTCTCTTTAGACAATAAAAAAAGAGAGTTGCCAATGTCTTTCAAAAGATAAGCTAATAATCATGAGAGTTATAATAATTCAACAAAAAGAAGTATGCTAGCACTTAACAATAAAAAATCAGTCATGGAAATTTACCGAGAAAAAACTCGCAAAATACATTCTTTCATCGAAAATTCAAAAGAGCCAACTCTATCTATGAGTAGAACAAAGAGTGCCCAGTTTCATTCAAGAAAGCAGAGTTGATGAACAAAGATAATTTGAAACAAGGGACCACAACATTTAAATAAAAAAAAGAAGAAAAGAAAACTATTCACCAATAGGTAACTAGATTAGAACTGCAACTGATAACTAAACTTCCATGCTCTTTTTAGTGACAGAACAAAGAAGTGGTCAATCTCTTTCAAAAGATAAGCTAGTAATCAAAGGAGTTACAAGAAATCAATATATAGGACTATTCTATTACTTTACCACCATAGGTAACAATACTACAATTTTTATCAAAGAAAAGCTCATAAAAAGTTCTAGCATCAAAAACTCAAAAATATCAACTCTTTCTATAAGTAGAACAAAGAGTGCTAACATCATTCAGGATAGCAGAGTTAATAAACAATGGAGCTAAGATAATTTGAATTATAGAACTACAAATAAAACCATACGCAAATAGGCACAACTTGTTTATGACTACAACTGATAACAGACTTTCCATGCTCTTTTCAGAGATAGAACAAAAGAAGTGGCCAATCTCTTTCAGAAGATCAGCTAGCAATAAGAAGACTTGTGAGAATGGAACTCAACATATAGAGCCATAACATCTAACTGTGAAAAGGTTCTAGTAATTTATCAAAGAAATGAGTAGCAAAAGTTCTGTCAAGAAAAAGACTCAAGACATAGCCTCAAGAATTAAAAAATGTCAACTCTTGCGATGAGTAGAACAGAGAGTTCCCAATATACTTATGAACGGCAGAGTTTGGGTGAAAATGAAATAATTATATCTCCGATAACAGAAAAAAACTATTCACAAAGAGGTGCAATAGTTAATGACAGTAACTAATACTAACCTCTCATACTCTTTGATGCGCTGAATGCACTCCTCCTTGGTCCCAGATACCCTCATTCCATGCTTCCGCAAGTATGTTTTACACTCAAAAAGACTTGGATCATGTAAATCATTATCTCCTGGAAAGCTAGAATGATGTCAACAAATGTTATGTGCCCTATAAGAGTTTTGTTTCTTTCTTATGTTTTATCCCGCAATTCTCATTCCTTTTTTCTGAATCATGGTTCTTGAAAAGAGTTCAAACTCAAACACAAAAGATGAGAAAATGAGAGGAGGGAAAGAATGTAAGGGATTTAACAATGGAAACCATCGTCTCTTCTTTTCGTTCTGATCTCATAGAGGAAACAGCTCCCAAATCTGTGATATCTGCACACGTAGGTGAAAGGCTTTACATACAGATCAGACCTATTTTTTGTCATTAGCTGAATGCCCACCATCTATTGATTGATTTCTTTAGTTGAATCAACTAAAACATACCCTCTTATCTTAGTAGAACAGTAAACAGCGTATGAAGATACAATCTACACGGACTAGACTCACTCATGGCTATCACAAACTTACGACACATAACAAAAAACATCCATTGTGGCGACATAAAGAACTTCAACTATTTCAAATAATCCTTAGAACATGTCAACAATTCCAAAACCCTATAAATGATACTCCCACACAACCACAAGCATACACTATCTCAAGCTTATATTTGTCCAACCTTCTCCTTCCAATACACAATCTAAAGAGCACACCACCTACTTACCCTGCCTGCTAACTATATTAATGCACTTTCCAATTTTCCCCGAATAACTACAGCCATGAAAAACACTGTTAAAGATGTATATAAACTTATGTTACCCTTGAATCAAATTGCAACTAGATTAAACTGTAACGCTTTGTATAGAATCAAAGGAATATTTACTTGAGCAGTCTCAAACAATAATAGTATCGTTGATTTCCGGCTTATAAGTTAACTAATGAGGATCAAACTCCTTATAGATACTAATGTGCTTAATCACATAAACTATCACTAAAACTGCCAATCTACATCCGTTCAACAATGAAGATCGAAATAAACAAATACGAATGTGAGGACTCATTACGAAACTAAACCAGTCATGTGTAATCAATTAAAACAAATGACGAACAAGGATCCAAACCTTGATTAGAAGGATGAGATCTGTGACGGTGTTCGTCGCAACTATCAATGCATTCATCAAAGGTTCTTCGGTCACCGTCGTCTTCGTCTTCTTCGTCGTCGTCGGAGATTATGATTACGTCAGGCTTGACCACCGTCATCGCAATCCACCGTTACAAGCAAGATTAGGATGTTTTGTTCGATAAAAGGAGTTTCAAAACATATAAATTTTTAGGGGAATTATTATTATCTTACGGGATGTGCTGGGCTGCTGCCGAATATATACTCCAGTCAGGTACGGGCTTAATGGGCCGTTAAGTAAATCTAGGTTCATGATCAATGAGATCTTCCTTTTCAAAAATAAAAGGGAAAATTTTCAAATTACAATAATACCCATCAACTTTGAATAAATTCAAAATATTTAACGAATCAGATTATGACAAATGTTCAAATATCTCTAGTTAGCAATGTCAATGCATGTGGTATCGCCAGCTTTATGGCTCCAGTGATACCAATACATATGATATCGCTAGTGTATTGCTCAAAAATTTAAAAAAAAAACTAATTACATATCGTCAGCCAGAGATACACCGTATCTCGTGTATTGCCCAAAATAAACAAAATATAATTTTTTTGTATTTCCGGCCAGAAATACATCGTCCCTCATGTATCGCCTATTTAAAAAAAACAAAAAACAAGTACAAGTATATAAAAAAAATTAAAAAAATCATTACAATTATATTAACTAAAAGAAAATTCTTCTTTACTTTATTTGTCTGCACATTTTAATGATTCGAATTAATTATTTGGGTGCCTTCATTTTCCATAATCCAACTTGATGGTTTAGTTAACCGGTCGATAATGATATTGTTGTTTAATCATGATATATGAGTGAAAAATAAAGAATGGTATTGGATCGTGAATGATATATGAGTGACTGGAGTAAAACATTTATAGTATTTATAGATATATTTTCATTAAAACATTATAAAAAATGGTATATACTTAATGAATTATTTTAAAAGAAAACAAAAATTCGTATTTTTTATATAAAAAATTGGGCAATATAGAATAAGTGATGTATCACTGGCGTATCTCCGGCAATAAAATATTAAAAAAATTTGTCTCTGACGATACAACGTGGGACCTGTATCGCTGGCGTATCTCCAAAATATAAAATGAGTTTTTTTAAAATGCCACGTGGGCGATACGGTGACTATATTTAAAAATGTTTTGGTCAATGATTACTTTTGAAAAAAGTATTGGTCAAATGGACATATTGGTAATTTTCTCAAAATAAATTCTTCTGTCAGTTGACACATAACGACAGATTTGGTGATCATTTGCTACTGTTTTTAAATCTTTATAATGTTATTAATTAAATTATTAGAGATGTGAAAGTCGGAAAATCAATAAATGTGTGATTGAGTCTCGTATTAATATCATACTCGTCTTATGATCTCTGGTAGTGAAATTTATTTAAAACTATTTTCACCACACTCATTGTATATCTTAAATGATGTTGGTTCTGGTTTTCACATTAGGTTTAGGTTTGTTTGTAAAAGCATGACTTGTATAATCAACTTTTTTTCCCAATTGATGATGTATCAAGCCGTTAAATACTCACCGTTAAATACTCACCGATTCAAGTGGACGTGAAAAATAACCTAACAAAAGTGACATCAAACTAAGAACAAAGCTACGAAAACTATGTGGGTAAGCAGAATGACTACAAACCAACTTTTGAAGGTAATTGTTTGTGAATATGACAATATGTATTGTTTATAAAAGATATCATAAAGATAAAAATCATAAGGGAGTTAGATAACAATACACCAAATCTTAACTGATCAAAGATAAATAAAGACATCAGTAAACAAGGAATACGGACTTTACTCGACACTGAATGAGAATAAATAAAAACCATAAAACTCTCTAGATAAATATCGACACTTTTTCAATAGGCAAGACGTGGAAAGCATTCAATGAGAGACGTAAAACGAGAGCGGAATAATTTAATGCAAGTAGTCATAGCGTTTGGGATTATAAGGTTCAAGTTAGTTCGTTATAGTAGTTTTACTTTTTTTTAAACGATTGTCTCTTGGGCTTAGTTACATGTGATGTTTATCACCACTAAAATGGTGCGGATACGGGTTCCACAAGTACTTTTTGTACCTTTCAATTCTTAAACTTGTCTAAAATGCAAATATTCGTGATGTTAATTTTTGTAAATAATAATTTGTTCTCATAAATTGGTTATTGATAAAAAGTGATATTCAATCATTTTTGAAGAAAAGATAAACCTTTATAAACCTTTACATATTTACTCAAATCAAAACCAAAATTACATATATCCCCTTTCTTAATCTATTATATTGCATATTTACCCAACTTAAAACTATAATTGTATATGAACCCTTCTTTAATAAAAATAATATTAAGTTAACTTTTTTTGATATTTTATTAATAATAAATTATAGGATGACTATTTTGCTCATGATTGTTTGTGATTGCTTTTGTCATAATTTCTTAGTTTCTAACAAATTAAAAGTTTGATATTTGTATTGGATTTTATTATTGTTACTCTAAAAACTTGAAAAAAAATAGACTCAACATAAACAAATAAAATTATTAAAAAACACAAAAAGGAAAAAAGTTTAAGAAACAACTAAAACTCATTAGCAAAAGATGATTAATAAACGAAAAAAACCTAAAATAATGTAAAAATAAAAAAAATAAAAATGGGTGAATATTAATTTAGAATTTTAATATTTTTGTGAAGACAAAGATAAAATTGTCAATCTGTGATTTGTTTCTAATAAATTAAATCAAAATAGGTAAATTTTAAAAAAAATCATTAAAAAAAGGGATATATGCAATTTTGGTTGTGATTTTGATAAATATACAATTAAAAATATTAAAGGAGGGGATATATGCAATTTTAATTTTGAATTGAGTAAATATACAGTTAAGTAATTTTACAAGAGCAAATATGCAATTGCCCTTTTTTTTATTAGAACGTTTAAACACGTTTAGATACTTTAATATATAAAATTCAGTTTAGTGGCAGTTTTTTTATATTTTACAAATTATAAGACTAATATACAAAAAAAGCGTTGAACTTTTCCATTAAAGAATAAAGAGACATGATTAAGAAAAATTTAACATTAACCCTATTTTTAATAAAATTTTATAAAACAACACATTTGATAAATCTCTTTTTCAGAACCGCTATGAGCTACATATGTTACTAATAATTAGGGATTTGTTTGTCCATATGCCACAAGTTAGTAACAACTAGCAAGTCATCTTGGGTCAACACATTTAAATATAAGTTTCTTTTTAACAGTGTACAACTTTCAGTGGACAAAGTACAAGTTAGTGTAAACGAGTTGCTTAAGATCTAAACCATAAAGAACACACACACCCCACCAAATTACCGAAAACCATCATTCATATCCTATCATCATCCTTTGTCCCTGGTGCAAAGAGGCTGTCACTTGCACCCGTAGTTGATTAGAACATGAAGCATATGTGATGATGATGACGACGACTACAATACAGTACAAATACAATGGCAATCGCATACATGTTCTTGTTTTTCTAGTCAGAAAATTGATGTATAAACGGACGTATTTCCCACTTTTTAACTTTAATTCGAAACACAAATTCATCTGGACCATCTTTACACCATGCAGAACCACATAAACAGGTGTCATTGAGGTTTGTTAGCAAGGGCCCGACTCGAGACACCATGCAATAATTTCACAAAGCCAAGGAAACTGAGCTTTCCATCGGTATGTCTGATCCAGTCATGAAGGACCGCGTGAACTGGGACCGATGGGCTGAGACCAAGTTCCTGGACAAATCAATAAAAAACATAAGTGTAAATAATATCCTGAGAGAGTTAACTTTTAGAAAAAAAGTGAGTTTAACTTACAGAAGCTAGTTCTTCAATCATGATGGCTCGGTTGCCATCTTTTTCGAAGAGTTCATAGGCACAAAGAGCATGTTGTTCCCATCTATCGAGAGCCTCGAGCTGATAAATGTTTATGGCAGCTGCACAAAATTCCTCAAAATCCATCCGTCGGTATTGAAGCGCGCTAAGCTGCAATAATAAATGAGCGTAAATAATCTGAGTAAAGTGGTTTATATTCGATACAGGGGCGATTTCATATATGATATCATATTATACTCGTATAATATGGGAAGGGTTTAACTGTCACAAATCAGATAATGAGTATGTTTGATGCTATTAATTTTCATTGGGTAATATGATATTATACCAAGTTTTAAGGGGATATATGAAATTGTCCCCTTTAATAAATATACTTATCAAATGGCATACCGATGCTAGGAAATCATGGACTCGTGACTCCTTCATGGCATCTGTAGCATGTTTCATCAACGCCTGAGACAGTTCATGAGTTAATTCGATGCTAACTTCATACTAATTTTGATAATAAAACACTTACAGGAGTTGGTTTTCATATAGTTATATAAGTTAGCATAAGATATAATAATGCATTGCATCGGTTACTCACTGCTTTCATATTTTCCATGTTTATGGATCCGCTTTTGCTTGGTTCCAACAAAGAAAACTGCTCCTTCAAATAAAACAGCTCGTCTACTGTCAACGTCTTCGATAAAGCCTGCAAGTAAGCAAAGAAACAATAACTACATTAAACACCAGTTGGTTTAAAAGACAATCTTGAACATGAACTAATAATCGAACAAAACCCACCCGTAAAGCAGCTTTACGGAGAGCAGAAGAACGCATATAACTCTTCATGAGTCTCAATATAGATATATCAAGAGGCACTTTCACTTCACTAGCATTATTTCTAATCCATGGATGACCTGCTCCATATTATATCATATCATACCATAATCAACATAAAATCACAAATTAACCGTCTTTTTAGCGAGGAAAAATAAGTGAACTGAAGACACTTACTGAGGGCTTGAGCAGCAGTCAATCTTTTCCTAGGATCCTTATTTAATAAACGTTTGACAAAATCTTTGGCTTCGGATGATAGCGTGGGCCAGGGTACTTCATCAAAACTTGGATCGGCTTTCAAAACAGCCCGAAATATACCAGATTCGGATCGAGCCCAGAAAGGACGGCTGCCACAAAGAAGAATATATGCAATAACACCAATACTCCATACATCTGCCTCGGTACTGTATGATCTATGTAGAACTTCAGGTGCTACATAATATGCACTGCCCACAATATCATTTAGCCTTTCATCTGGAAACCATTAAAACGTAGCATCAGAGATACAAAAATAAGAACAAGACCAATACATATATATACACACATGTATGATATGTAGAGAGTGAGAGAAGGTATACCAGGCTTCACGAAGTCTGACAAACCGAAATCTATGGCCTTAAGCGATGAATTTTCATCCTTAGATGTAAACAAGAAATTCTGATGGAATTATTAAAAATGGTTAGACAAAAATTTATAAAAGATAAAACTTGAGTGGTCTAAATGTTTAAACTGGTAAAGTTGTTACCTCTGGTTTCAAGTCACGGTGAACAACACCTTGAAGATGACAAAACGCGACAACACTTAATATTTGTATCAATACGGCCATAGCATCCTCTTCTGAGTATTTCCCGCCTCTGAAAAACAAGTTTCCAACTCAATTCATTAACTCAATTTGGTATGAGATCAAAGTTTTATATACTCAATACTCAAAACTTTGGACCAGTAAGAGGTGGCGACAGACAAGGGTCCTTTTCACCCATTGTATAATTTGAGTAAACCCATATTGGTCTGTTGTCTAATTTCAGTTGACCCAAATGAACCCATATGCTAATTTGTTTTTTAACCCAAATCAACCCATTCTTTAAAGAGCGGGTCCTGATTGCCACCTCTGCTGTCAAAAGCAATAAAAATCTTACCTTGAAAGTATTCTATCCAAGAGCTCCCCTCCTTCACATAACCTAAAACAATCAGATAAAAATTAAGTTGAATAAAAATTAAATTTTAGAGAAATAAAATTAAGAATGCAGGTTTGATCACAGGTTTAAATTTGATAGCAGCACTTACTCCATAACAACGTAGACCTTTTCATAATCTTCATACGCATCATAAAACTTCACTAAGTTTTTATGTCCTGTCATAGCTCTCAATATCTTTACCTCCCTTCTCACATCTTCAATGGCTATTGCTGTTGTCATCTACAAAAATATATTTAAGCCCAAATTAAAAAACTTTCAGATCGCAAGCTTTCCATAAATGGGACCAAACTTCAACAGCCAAACACAGAGATCTTATTTTACACGATCCCAAAAGTTAGCAGGGTATTGACGGCCCTGTGAGTTTCCGGTATCAGGTTCTCAAAGTTTAAAACTTTACATAGATCTTGCAGACCCAAAATTGATGCCACAGATAGCAATTCAACAGCACAGATTATTAACAATCTCTAAAAAATTGCAAATTTTCTTGGCTGATCAGCATAATTTGAATGAAAGTAATAATAACAATCTTTACTGATTACAGCTTCAAGACAAATTTACAGATTCCACTCCCCAAATTAGTTCAATTTACCTTAAAAAGAAATTGAATCAAGAACTCTGAAAATTGACCATTGAAATCACAAAACCAGAGTTAAATTAAATGTATATATGAATATATGATCTAACCACATGATCAAATCAACATCAGATCTGATCACTGCACCACACAGATCAAACCACACACCCAATCCCACAAAACCACAAATCAATAAACGAATCAAAAGCAATTTGAACAAACAAACAAACCTTTGACTTCGGAATAACCTTGACTGCAACTTCTTGACCCTTGAGTTCCCCTTTCTTAAACTTAGCTTTACAAGTGTATCCAAAATGCCCTCTTCCCACTTCTTCACCGAGCTCATATTTACTCCCAAAATGCTTCGAAAACCCAAAGCTTTTATCCAACCCAGAAGCCCCTTCAACCTCTGCTCCCTCAGGTATCACCGCCTCATTCGGCTTCACCGACCCATGCCGTCGAGCCAACACCGACTTAATATGCTTCGCCGGAGACGGCGGAGGAAACGGCCGCCGGAAGAATCTCCTCGGCGTCGAATTAGAGCTCGCATTCGGCGCCGGAGACTTCGCCGGAGACGATTTCTTCGAGAACCAATTCCGACCAGGGCTCGGGCTATAAAACGGAAAAAATGGGGACTTTTTACCCACATCAGTTTCAACCTTCGTTGTCACATCTTTATCGTCATTATCATCTCTCACCGGAATATCGACGTCGTAATGGCCGGAGAGTTTGGATCCCGTCGAGGGCTTAGAGCTGCAACCACCCATTTGGTGATTTGGGGGTTCCTCTGCAAATCACCACCCCCAAATAGAAATTAACAGGCTTTTCAGTGAGGAAGATGAAGAAGAACTAATCTATCTTTGATGAAGGGTGTTTGTATGATGCAACATTGTGAAAGTGAATCGATTAGATTGGATGAGATGTTTGAATTTGTTCTAGGGTTTGTTTACTGCAATTTTGTGAAATTGGTGTTGGATAAAGAGAGAGAAAGTGAAGGTGTGAGAGAGTGTGTGTGAGGATGATGGAGATCTGTAAATACTAAATGGCGATAAAAGAAAAGGGTGGAAGGAGAAAGAGTATGTGTTAACTTTCGTGGAAGTTTGTGATTTTTTTAAAATTAAATTCAACAAGATGCATGCAACTGTAACGGTACTTTGGTTTAGGACAAACGATGAAATAGATTTCGGATTTTGACTTGTATTTTCAAAATTGATATCTAGACCAAGCCTCATCCAAACGTATAACATCACCACTAGCCTCTGGGCCGGTGGTGGAGTCATGGCATCGTGTCAATACACCGCACCTTGACATCGTGTTTGCACACAACACCCCATATTAACGTGGTTGTGATTTTAAGTTGTTTGCGGTGGTGTATTGGATTGATTAGATATATATTGTAATAATATTCATAAAAACAATTATAAAGTGTAAAGTATATATATGGTTTTTAATGATTTTAGGTCTTGGAATCTCATTGGTTTTTAAGGAATATAATTTGTGTCTAGGTTGAACTAAGAGGTCTATTTGTTTGTTTTTTATAATAAAATTGTTTTTATTGGAAAAAGGCATTAGAAATTATTTTTATGGAATTTCACATGTGAAAGCTAGAATAGATTGGACTTCAACAAACAAATTTGATTTCAAAGAGGTTATTATCCATAGGCAGTTTCTTGCCCCTTTCCTAGAAATACAAATTCATCAAATTTGGTCATTGCATTTTTTCTTATGGTTTAAAAATCACACACACAAAATTACTTGTTCTTGATCTAGTCTGGATTTTATCAAAAACTAATAAAGGCGGAATTGTTGTAGGGAACATGAAAGAAGCTTGGACTCGATAGAAAAGATACGTAACTCAACAAGGATGAACTTTAATACTTAAAGGCGATGAAGGATGAATTTAAGCAAAAGTCAAACTTTATTTATTCTTTTGACATTTTTGTGTGTAATTAGTAGTTTGGTCACCAGTTCTATTATTAATCATTAGATGCTATGTAGTTTACATATATTGTTGAATATATGATTTTTTTAGTGTACTTTGTCATCTTATCCAACTCCGTTTATTTTTCTTCAGTTTACTTTGTGGCTCGAATCATATTTGATTTTATCAATTTAACCAGTTATGATTCATTTTCAGACTTGACCATTTTGCGATACTTTATTTATCCTTAGTTTAACAAAGTAAGCATTTCTCGTATAAGAGGGAGTTATCGCTTGAGTGACTCCGCTCATTCATAAGTTCTCTCTTTACGTGAATGTCATAACATTCTCATTCAAAGATGAATATGTCTTTTATTCGAAAGACTTCACTCATTCACTATATATACAAAATTTAAACCACAATATACAACCCACTCTCTCATTCTCGTCACTTATTCACGACATCATATTCATAAACATCATATGTTGTGGTGCTCACGAAGGCTATGTGTGGTGATATTCCACGAGCTTGTTGGGTGTCAAATCCAGCAAATAAATAATAAAAATGTGAACCTACCATACACACACTAAGGATAGTATGAGCGGAAGTAGAGTTCGTATCCTCAGGGATACGTGTCAATTATTTTATACCAAAAACGTTTTAGCATAGTACGTTACTTTGATTAATTATGAATTAAGGAAGGTGGGGGTTTTAATTAAAAACTAAAACTAAAAGGAAACTACAAAAAGTAGAAAAATTCCAGTGACCCGACACGACCGTGTCAAAATTGTAAAGGAGATTCCACGTGGTCGTGTTAAGGTTCTGCTGGAAAAACGAAAATTGACATTTTTTTGTATTTTTTTAATTATGAAATATAGATTATTAAAGATGTTAATTAAATGGTGAAGTAAATTCAAATATAAAAACTAATTCCAACACTAAGGTAATTTATTGACTCGATTTGGCTTATGATCATTAACGATTACGTTGCAATGACAATTTTCAATTAATGATTTGTATCGATACTAGACATCACGCCGTTCGGATATCCCCTCTATCTAATGTCCAATCAATCGCAGTTCGTTGATTGGAGTCAACCCGCTACTCTAAGCTCACGCCGTTCGGACCTTAGCATGCGGGTTGCAACAATAGAAGTATCGATTATAATTAAACACACACGTCGTTTGGTATGCTTAACTAGATTGTGTGATTCTATAACGAGAATGAATTCATAGACAAACTCAAACCGTTAAATGTTCCTTATATCAAAAATCAAAACTTGATTAGGGTTTTAAAACTTGAAAAACTTTATTAGAAAATTTAATTAAAGTGGCCAATTTTATTAACAAACTAATATATACCGAATTAGATCCGGGTTTAAGATCAATAATCAAACAAACAAACTATCAAAATAAAAACATCTCATAATCTTTTCACATAAGTTCAAACCAAAATCATAAAAATTAAACCTTAATGTTGAAATCAAAGATTGTTCTAGCCGGACATGACGACTAGATCAATCAAAACTAAAATAAAATAAAACGTACGGATCAAAAACCAATAAAGAAACCTAAATTGTTATTGCTCCTTGTTGCTTCTTGAACTTAATTCTTCAAAATAATATCTTCAAAATCCTTCCAAGATGCTCCCAGATGCATCCTTTTCTGCAGCCTCCCCCTTTTATATTTTGAGTTCTTATCTTCTTTCAACAAACACAAACTCTTTTATTTTCTTACTTTCAAGTTTTAATCTTTATCACTTCTTTTCTAGCCATTTAATTATTTTACAAAAAGAAGAAATATACAAGAGTAGATTTCATCCCACAAAAAACTACTACTTTATAATTAAAATAGAAGATGCATGTAATTAATGCAAAATATATACAGAAATACAATCTAAAATTACTTAAATTTATGTCTAAAAATATACTAACAAAGCACAATTCGTGGTACCCCACTATCACACCACCTCTCTCGTGATGTTCACGAAGCCACTTCCACCCCTCATAAACTCTAACATGAATTAGTCTATGTTGATTTTTTGGAAATTTAGGAATTAGCTTGGTTTCGACTTCAATTTGTAGAAAACCCAAGTGGAAAACAATATTTATATTGTTTCTCTTAATCACCCATTGTATAAATAATTGTAAATTAAAACTATCGTTTTCTTTTTGTTAAATTGCCATGAGACACCATGTGCATGATTAATTAATATGGTACTTTGGTCAATAGACGTCTTTATCATCTTCGTAGATTCATAATCGTCTTTGAGTACTTGTTGAAAGTAATTAATTAAAAAAGGTGAAAATCAAAATAATTAAAGTAAATATATTCTACATACAATTTGTGAGTTTTGACGATTGTTTTGATTTTATACCCTTATCAAAACATATTTCAATTTGATTGCGTTTTTTTATCAACTTGAACATCTAGAATGAGCCCTTTAATCGCTTTTGTTGGTTCCTTCGACTCTTTGAAGTCTATTTTTCTTTTTACCAAGTTAAACCACCAACTAATTTTGTTTTGGATGTCCTTATTATTTTAATTTGGCTTAATACACACATCATTTATGAAAATTGGACCCTGAATGTTGTCTATGCCCACACGGTTATATTTAAATCAAACATTTGTATTCTGAAATCAAAGAGACTAATAATATTTAATTTTTTTTACTTTTATATTGCATTTCGTATATAGGAGATTTTTATGTTATTTTATTTTATACTTTTGACGATGTATCATTTAGTTTTGTTAATATGTGTGACGAAAATTTTTAGGTAAAACAACCATACATTCATGAAAGAAATGAAGAAGCCACGAGATATCAAACATAATATAACTCCGCTACTTTTTTTATATTTAAAAGCTTTTTTAGCTTTGCTTTGATCAAAACTAGCGGTTTACTTCACAGACGTGAATTATCATTTTTAACATCAACTACTAAGTTGATTTAAAGTGTAAATCCTTTTAAAGAGTGTGCTACGCTAATTATCATGAAAATGAAAAGGAAAATTTAAGATCATTTTCATGACATTTTATTGTAAACCATTACAAAAGAAACGTTAGCATTACAGTTTTAAATGAAAATTGACTAGTTAAGTTTATATTTTTCTATCGACTCCCTATTACATACTTTTGCTTAACATATATCATAACTATTTTAGAAAAGATATGGCAAAATAAGTAAACATGATTATTAGATTCTTGTAGTTTCTCCTTTCCGATAGTTAAAGATTTATTTTTAAATAAAATAAGGAAAAAATTTAAATAAACAAGAAAACAGTCAATGACTTTGTGGTCCAAGGTATACTTTCGCGTGTATTAATCCTTTTTCCAGTTTTCCCGGTGATATTCGCACGATAGCCATTCTTAGATGTAATACCTCATAATTTGATGTACATGAAAATAACATATATCATCTGTCCTTACAAAAAATATATAAAACTTTTGTTTGATATATGTTAATTATGTATCTTATATGTTATGACTTAATTTCTTGTGAGATCATACTAAAGGTCAATGGATTTATTAAATTATAATTTGTCGGGTAATTTGGAGTTAAGGAAATGTCTTCTTTTAATTTTAGTAAAGATTTAAAAATTGTAGGAGCCGTTCATAAATTTTAAACAAAAACATATTTTATTAATATAAATAATACATCTGAATATAAAGTAAAAGTTACAATGATCGTTACGGTGGAAAATAAACGTAAACAAAAGAACGTAAATGAAAAAGGCCGAGGATCGGTTCAACACAGGAACCTTAAAACAAATTCCGAGTATCCCAATAGAACTCATTTTGTTTCTCATGATACAACAGTCGAAACAGTTGCTACTGTCGGGGTTGACCTAGAACCCGAATTATGTTGTAGAAGAGAAAATCAGAGATGGAAAATGTTTAGAGCGAGTATTGAGTTGTTGATATGTTATCCATTGAGGTACCCTCGGTGTATATAGAGGAACTCCGGCTGAAACAATTTAATCAACAATTAATCCGCAAGCATGACAGTTCATTGAATCTTCAATGCTGATTATTCTGGTTCAATGACTTGGTTAGAAACTGTAATCAGTTTTAGTTCATTCACAAGTCAAAGTTGTAACTGAACTGCTACAATTCACATCCGTATTGGATCACATGGACTCAAACCATGCACCAAGTTCAATCACACCTAACTAGGCCCTTGAACCAGCCTTCAAAAATACTAAGGCGGCTTTCAAACGACTCACGGTGATGCAAAGTGCAAAGTGAACCATCAAAGCGTCATATTGCGCTCACATGCCCACACCATGCGCGTGTGTGCGAGTTAACGGTGCTATGCTCTTCGCGAATCTATTTAGTGTGGCACTCTAGGAACGACATAATGAAGAGGCTATAAAAATATAAACCACTTGACATTCGATCTTTTCTTCTACGTTGGAAAACTTCCCACATCATTCATTTCTCATACAAATCCCAACTTATGAACATTGCTATCACATTCAACACATTAAATTTATTCAAAATATTAATAATCATATTAATATTATTCATATCAATATAAATTTCCAACAAAAATCACATATCAAAGCATAGTATACCCATAATATACCAACAATAATGTAATTAAAATACATGATAACATGAAAATATGGTATAAGGGCTCGGTCACAAGAATGATTAAAGCCATGATCGCACCAGGGATATGTTCTTATCTTTTTTACTAAACTATTAATCTTTGAAGTAATATCGTAAAACTAAATATAAAGCACGTCTTTTGGAGTGTTCTATGGTCTTATGTGTAGCGGTCTGCCAATGTTCCCGTTAGTCATCCTTAGAGCACCATGGTTCACGGATAAACACAGATGATAGCATCCATAGCCGAAGGATGAGTGCGGATATGTGCTCATGAACGATCGTGGCTAGCCCATCCATATTTTTTTTAATGATTTTCTATTATTATAACATATGCAAAAGAGAAATTGTAGCATTATGAGAAAAATTATTTGACTCATAAATAATGTATGCACTTTTATTGCATAGTGCCATTATGAGACCGGTAAGTGGTTTATGCTTGAGTCATAAATAGGCTACCGATAAATATCTGCTTTAACTCCGACAAAATTATTCGACTGATAACTAAATGAAAATAATCGTATAACTCAGAAATTATTTGTTTGATTAAGTATTAAGTGACAAACATTGATGATGTTCGTCGAGTTTTAGCCGTACAAGATCATATCTAAAGGAAACCGATCACGTATAAGGTGTATTTAAATGAATCAAGCTCGAGCTCGTCTAGGTTTGCACTCGGGTCTACGATCAACTCATTGATTATATATGGATACACGTATAATGGTGCTTTTTATATATTATTTAATTATTTTTTATTACAATTGTAAGTATGATAATTATATATTTATAAAATTAAATAAAAGTTATTTAAATAAAAAGTGTGTGCAGGCTGACGAGCTGGTTGGAGTTCAAGTTTGTTAAAACTAGATTTGATTCAGGCTTTTTACAAGTTGATTTCAAGTACCTTAAGAATCTGTTTCAGTTTTGACTCGTTTGTAGCCTTAGTCACATTATTACCCATCCCGGATGCTTACATCGCACCACAACCGCCAGTCAAAATCGCTCTTCTCACCCTCTAGCACAATTCGTGTGACCCCATCATCTTACGCCAAATGGGGCACCCAAAAACATCCAAAGGACGCCACATGCTCTTACAAATCGTAACAGGAAAATCATGTCACAATAGTAACTATGATCTTTGCGATGAATATTCCTCCCCAATCCGTAATCTGTCGCAATATTTCACCGCAAATTTTGTAGCTAATTTGTGACGGAAACTTCTTTCACAAAGCTCAAAACTAGCGTGGATACTTGTGTTCAAAATTTTATACCAAAAAAATTATTACAGTTTTTATAGTATTTGAGATTAACACATAACGTATATTTGCATAGTATTTGAGATTATGATAAGGGGCACCTTTTCGATTATTAGTATTTTACATTATTACAGTTTTTATTTTTTATATCAATTCATGGTTGTATTAATGTGAGATTAAAGAAATGTAATTAAGGATATTTGACGGTCAACGACGACTATGTGGTCCAAGCTGTACGGTGGATGTCCATGTGGATTGCCTGTGTGAATCCTTTTTTCAATGCCTTTAAATCTATTCGTACCATAATTAATCTAATAATATTGTACCTATTAATTTATATTTATCGGAGATTTTTTATAATTATTTTAGATTTGCTTGGAGAAGGGAAAAAGGATATCTCAATAATTATTTGCTAAAATCGAAGAAAAACGCGCGGACTTGATTGGGTAATATATCAATGTTAGTAAAGATCAAATGTTAACAACAATAAGTTTAAAAGGATATTTTGATAAGTTGTTGATCTCAAAACATATTATTTTCGGCTTAAAATGAACGGTTAAAGTTCTACTTTGTATCATGAAACATTAATGTGGTAAGTATATTGTTTATGTAGCAACTGAATATTAAAGATCCTTAATTACACATGTCTTTTATACCAGTATGTTTATTTAAAAATAAGAAAAAGGTGTAGGGTTGTTAAATGTTAGATGTATGTAGCCATTTTGAACTCGATGTGAATTTGAAAATTTTATACGATCCAACAATCATGTTAGACATATGAACTTAAAGAAGACTCATACATAGATTAACAGAGACACAACCCTTTTAATTTAAAAACTATAAAAATTTCTTTCGAAGTATTACCACTCTAAATTCATAAACCAACACTGGATGACATTAATGTTTATAAAAGAATTGCTCCCAAATACATAATGTGCCACTCATACTCTTACAAATTTATGCTTTGACATAAATTACATCTTACAGATTTATAAAAACAACCGTGTTAACTTATGAACACACACGGTTGACATAAGACTAACTTGTTTAGATAAACATTTTGCCGGATTGGACCATGAAACTAGCTCAACCCAATCTATAAATTCTTATATTATAGCATGATTATTATTAGAAATGTACAATCCAAAAGATATAAACAAACAATCACACGTTATAAAACTATTGATAGGGTTTAACAAGGGTTAGAAAACCACAAACCTTTACTCTACTCCAAGAGGTAAGAATATATATAACTCTTAAAAAGCCCTTTTGCACTTTCTCTTCCTTTTCTCTAAAAAATCTAAGAAGCATAGTATGATAATATCACAAAATACAACACTTCTTTTTTAAACATATATATCATTAAACTTCTACAACCACAAAAAAATAAAACGACAAGAAAAAATAAAGGAGTTGTTTGTGGTAGTGATCGGAATTCGGAAGTGGCAAACAAGGTAATTGGCCCGTGGCAAGAGGAATGACTTTTAATGGATCCTCTCACATATAATGTGGTATGCAACTTAATTTGTTTGGTCTAATAATTAACACCCACTTAAAAAGAACATACTAACATCTTTAACACTCTTATTTATTTATTAAAATAGGGTTTATGATTTTTGAATTATTTTAATAAAATCAATAAAATGAAAATAGTACGATTGAGTAACACCATTATCATTTTAAATAATTAAACGACGAGCTCAAACACGATTTAAACTTATTTTCAACTCTGAACGACTTGTAAACAACAAGACTTGAATTTTCAAGATCATACTACAAAACACATGGGTACAAGTAAATTAAACCCTTTGATTTTTAAGCAAATAAACTTACAATACTATAAACAAAAAAAAGGCTTGGTAATTAAACCTTCACTTCTTAAATGTAATTTTGTGTTAAAGGGATACAAGCCTTTTATTATTATTATTTTTACACTTTGAGTTTACAGAAGGCAATATTCTTTAATTTCTAAAATACTAATTATTATAAGACACTAATAGCATTCAAAGTGTTTTCTAGTGTTTAGAAATTTTTTAACTCCTGAATTATTATTATTTGAAGACAATTATATCTTTGGATTTTTGTTCTCGCTCTTAAAAAAAAGAAATAAAAAAGGACATCTTTTTCCTACATATAAATAATAAGTGTTTAAATGTGGGGTTCAAGTGACAGGAACAAGAAATGGTGGAAGGTCCACTACAAGAACAATGCCGTATGATTGCATTTTCACCACCATCACCGTCCTCCCTCTCATCCCATCCTCCTAAAAATTAAAGTTACAGTACACGATATATTAACATAATGTGTACTAATATCATGGCTACAAACGAATCGAACGAACACGAAAAAGTCTTGTTCATGTTCGTTCGTTAAGAAATAAATTTGTTTATGAACTGTTTACGGACACTTACCAAACGAGATTTTTTGTTCGCGTTTGTTCATTAAGAAAATGAAAATGTTCATGAACTGTTCACGAACACTTAACGAACGCAAACGAACACAAACAAAAGCAAACAGACATAAACAACTGTTCACGAACGAATACAAATTATTATAGAATAAGATTTACATTTTTTATTACAAACATTACACAAAATCAATTAAAAACATTTAAGTAGTTAACATAAATATCAAAAAATACTTGATATAATAGTCATAAAAATAACTGACACAAAAATTAAGAAATATAAACAAACACCTTAACGAACATATTATCGAACGTTCACGAACGAATATTAATGAACATAAACGAACACATTATCGAACGTTCACGAACGAATATAAACGGACACATTATCGAACGTTCACTAACATAAATGAACGAACGCGGCTTGTGTTCATGATCTTTCGTTTAACTAAACGAACGAACGAACATAAACGAATTTTCCGTCGAACGGTTCACGAACTGCTCGTTGAACGATCAGTTTGTTTGTAGCCCAATGTACTATCACTTTATGTCCCTTAATGGTTATGGATGTTTGTTATCGCGTTTATAGTTTAATGAAATAAAGTAGGATGATTACAAGTTCATATTTAAAGTTGTTTCTAAAAATTTCAACATATAAAATGAATACCGGGTAATGTCATATACATCAACAATATCTCTTTTATATCTTAAAAAGCTTGAAAACAAGTGTAAGCGTAAATGGTGAATTTGTCAATCACCAAGATGTCATTACTCATTAGATAATGAGAGTAACAGTATCTAACAGCAAGAATGTCGGGATCAATTATACAAATAGACGCATAATCATTATTTTTATCACCACTTAACATTTTATGGAAAATGACTGAATAAAAGTATAAACATAAAATTGAAAACATACTAATTGAGGGTAAAAGTAATATTATTTGTGAATGTTGACACCTTATATCTAGCCCTCCTTTATATAAACACTAAATTTGACACGTACTGATGTACAACCAGATCTTACAATTTAAAAAAAGTTAATAAATTAAAACACAAAATAAAACATGTTAAATTGGAAAGCTAAATAAACACATGAAACTATGAAATATAGGATATTAGCTTTAGTAAACACGTGAGTTACACTAGTTGAATAAATAATATATTAATATAATAAATTTTTGTTAATTATAAAATAATATTTTAAGATATGATATGACTGAAATTATATGAGGAATTAATATAAGTAATAAAACAGTTTA